>SEYY01001223.1:110554-120554 GCA_009176605.1 Armadillidium nasatum
AAAATATCAAATAATTTTTTAAATCATTAGATTAATAATTTGAAAAAAATTAATTTGAATAAGACCAGCAGCAAAGCATTCATGAGGATGGAATGTGCTATTTATTACAAACCTATTCAAATAAAGCTTCCCACAACAAATAATAATAATAATATTATTATTATTATTTGACAAGAAAAGTTTAAATTAATATAATCAAATGTATAACAAATGTCATTTACTTGACTAACTTGTGTACTTTAGGAGCTGCGTACGGAACGTTTCGTACTCTTGTGTAAAGAATTATAAATTTATGTAATAATATGTTCAAATATAAAAAGATAACTCTTGTTACTTACTTGACTTACTTGTGTACTTAAGGAGCTGCGGCAGGAACTTTTTCCAAAAGGCACACTTTTTAAGTCTGGGTCCATGACCCACGGTAGACGAGTTGACGGAAAGGTTCAAATACTGTCTCTCCGTTACAGTATGAACTGGCCAATACGAAGCTGTCCACGTACTGTCGATACCCTCACTAGGATTTCTGTTGAAAGAAAATATGACAGTATATAAATTGGTAATATAAAATAAATTGAAAGGAATTACCACAAAAAAAGTAGGAAATGACAGATTAAAACTATTAATATAAATCAATAATTTTAAAAAAAAAAATTTAAATCTAACCCCCATCCCGCGCTCCCCCCAAAAAACCTATCCTATATAATATAAAATAAAAAATTAAACAATGCAGAAAAATTTATTTTGAAGTTTACTTACATATAAATAAATTTGATTTATTTATATGTAAATTTAAAATATAATATTTTCTTTTTTTTTAATTTTGGGGATGAAATAAAGAAATAATAATTTTTTTTATTAAAAATAAAATATAAAAATAATAAAAAAAAAAAAAAAAAAAAAAAAAAAAAAAAAAAAAAAAAAAAATAATTGATAAATAATAATAATAATAATAATAATAATAATAATAATAATAATAATAATAATAAAATATAATAATAATAATAATAATAATAATAATAATAATAATAATAATAATAATAATAATAATATAATAATAAAAAATAATAAAAAAAAATAAAAAAAAAAAAAAAAAAAAAAAAAAAAATAATAAAAGTAATAAAAAAATAATAATAACAATAACAGTAATAATAATATAATAATAAATTAATAAAAATAAAATAAAAAAAAAAATTATTTAATATTATATTAATAATAATAATAATAATAATAATAATATAATAATAATAATAATAATAATAATAATAATAATAATAATAATAATAATAATAATAATAATAATAATAATAATAATAATAATAATAATAATAATAATAATAATAATAATAATAATAATAATAATAATAATAATAATAAGTAGAGATAGTTGCTGTAGCAAAATATTTTTATTTGTGTTCAGAAGAAAATTAAAAATTAAATAAATTAAATTAAATTAAAATTAAAATTTTAAGCTAGTGAAATTAAAATTTAGATTTTATTACATCTGAAAAAATATTAAATCCAAGATGATTATTTTCTAGAATTTATTTATTTTTTATTTATTTTTATTTATTTATTATAAAATAATTTTTTGTCTACATTATTTATTTATTTGTCTTTAAATATTGTACTTATTAATTTATTTATATTTATTTATTTATTGTTAAATAATTTTTTTCCTTATTTATTATTTATTTACTCATTATTAAATAAAATGTTATTAATTTATATTTCATTTATTTATCATTAAATATTTTATTTATTTATGTATTCCTAATTTATATATTATATTTTCTTATTTATTCATTATTGAATAATCTTTTATTCATTTAATATTTACTTACTTATTGAATATTCATATATTTTGTGATAATAAATATTTTTATTTATTTCTATTTATTTATTTATTTATTAAATTTATTAAATTTAGTAAATTTATTAATTTTATTATTTATTTACTTATTGAATATTTATGTATTTTGTGAAAATAAGTATTTTATTTATTTATTTCTATTTTTTATTTATTTATTTATTTATTTTTTTATTTATTAAATTTATATCTCTTTGATAAATATATTATATCTAGTGGTCTAACATAAAATAATTATAAATTAATTTTAATTAAGTTTTACCATATTTAATAAATTATTTTAATTTACATAATACTTGCTTTGTTACTTAAAAAATATGAGAATTGTCTTAAATATTATTAAATATTATCTAAATCTTCCTGTAAATAATACTAAATATTATTAACTAATTTCTAAATCTGCATGGAAATAACGTTAAATATTATTAAATATTATCTAAATTAACATGCAAATATTATTAAATATTATCTAACTCTACATGTAAAATATCGAATATTATTAAATAATTTCTAAATCTGCATGTAAATAATATTAAATATTATTAAATGTTACCTACATAACATGCAAATATTATTAAATATTATCTAAATCTATATGTAAAAAATTTTAAATTTTATTAAATAATTTCTAAATCTTCATGTAAATAAGATTAAATATTATTAAATATTATCCAAATTAATATGTAAATAATATTAAATATTATTAAATAATTTCTAAATCTGCATGTAAATAAGATTAAATATTATTTAATATTATCTAAATTAACATGCAAATATTATTGAATATTATATAAATTAATATGTAAATAATACTAAATATTAAATAATTTCTAAATCTTCATGTAAATAAAAATATTACTAAATTTTATCTAAATTAATATGTAAATAACATAATATTTTTAAATAATTTCTAAATCTGCAGGTATATATTATTAAATATTATCTAAATCTATATTTAAAAATATTAAATATTATTAAATAATTTCTAAATCTGCATGTAAATAAGATTAAATTATTAAATATTATCTAAATTAATACGTAAATAAACTAAATAATATTAGATAATTTCTAAATATGCATGTAAATAAGACTAAATATTATTATTTATTACCTAAATTAACATGCAAATATTATGAAATATTATTTACATCTACATGTAAATAATAATAAATGTTATTAAATAATTTCTAAATCTGCATGTAAGTAAGATTATATATTATTAAATATTATCTAAATCTACATGTATATAATATTAAATATTATTAATTAATTTCTAAATCAGCATGTAAATAAGATTAAATATTATTAAATGTTATCTAAATTAACATGCAAATATTATTAAATATGTAAATCTACATGAAAAAAATATTATATATTATTAAATTATTTGTATTTTGATAACTAATTATTATCTAAGTATACATATAAATAATACAAAATACTAGTATTACCAAAAATTTAAATCTGCATGTACATAATCCTAATTATTATTAAATAATTTCTAAATCTGCATGTAAATAATATTAAATATTATTAAATATTATCTAAATAGGCATGAAAATATTAAAAATCATTATATATTTATTATCTAAATCTGCATGTAAATATTATGAAAAATTATTAAATATTATCTAAATCTACATGCAAATAAAATGTAAATGTGAATGATATGTGTTACTGTTAAATGTTGATAACACATTGTTGATGATTGACAAACTGAACTCGTTAAAAACACATGAAAACTTTTTAGAGTGTAGAATTTTATAAGAAGAGAACTTTAGATTAAAAAAAAAACTTTATTTTATATACAAAATAAAAATTTCTCACCCAGTTTTAGCAAAGTTTGCCCAAAAGGTCATGATTTTTCTGGAGAGATCCCTTTCTGCTTCCGTGTAATTATTTTTCAGTTTGGGGTTTAATGGCTGGCCAAAAATGTAAGCGATTTCATCTCCATGCAGTACACCCATCCATTTTGGCCAGTGATGAGATTTTGAACGATGTGTAAAGTAGTACATATAAACGTTATTTCCCTTATCAGCATATTTATAAGCAAATTCATTTACACTGCATGTGAAGTGATAATCTCCAATCATTTTGTCAATAGCATCCCGATTCATCACACCATCATCAGGATTAAGCCAATGTGTGTATTCATATATAATGGCCTCTTTTATCAAATCATTAAAGTAGGGATATAACTCATTCACAGAGGATGTGAAGTTACTGCGATCGACTCTAATGTCACTCTCCTTTCTAAATATGTGAGGTAAAAAGTACATGATGAACCAGTAACCTTCTTCGGTGTTACTTCCCATCATGATATTCGTTTTCTTAAAATTTCCAGTTCGGAGGGACTTCTGTGGAAGCTCATCAAAAAATGCTCCATCAATGATTGGTACAAATGGAAATTCACAAATTCCAAATGAAGGTTCTGAATTTACCAAAGTTGAAGCGTTTGTTGCTCTTAAACATTCAGCCACCTCCATCGAGAGCTTCTCTGTCATGAGGACAACCAACAGCTTTAGCCAAAAACAAAGTTCGACGAATACTCTCTTCTTTACTAATAACTCCCCATGGTACAGTTGCTGATCCAGACTGCATAATTGCTTGGGAAAACAAATTTCTTGAAAGTGGTGATAAAAGATGCATACTGACACTAACTGCTCCTGCAGATTCTCCAAATAAAGTTATATTTTCCTTATTGCCTCCGAAGAACTCGATGTTTTTGTATATCCATTGTAAGGCCATGAGTTGATCAAACAAACCTGTATTTCCAGGAATGTCTGCAGATCCTAAATAAAGAAATCCGAGAGAAGCTACTCTGTACTGTGGAGCAACCAAAATAATATTTTGCTCAGATGCTAAAGTTTTGTAGTCATAAACATCGAGAGTTGAAGTTCCTGAATAAAAACCTCCACCGTAAATCCAGACCAAAACTGCTGCCTTTTTGGGCCTTGGTTTTGGGACAATCACACTTATATATAAGCAATCTTCACTCATAGGAGTGTTAGCATTCCACATGTTCGAACCTTCAAAAGTACCAAAGAAGTCGTCAATTATTTGCCAGCAAGAATTAGGCAGTTTGGTCGCATCTTTAACACCATGCCAGCGATCAATAGGGCGTGGATGACGAAAGCGAAGATCTCCAATAGGAGGCTGAGCAAAAGGAATCCCATACCAAGCATCTACTTGCCGTCCCGTCACGGACGTCTGAGTAATTCCTTTCACGGCTCCTCCTTTCGTCTGTACCACAAGTGGATCTACTTGAGACGCAGACTCTGCAAGAGTCCACAACATCAAAAATGTGACTAAATTCTTCAGCTCAATCATCGTTTACCTGGAAAAAAATATATGAATATAAGATTTATAGAATTTTATTTCAACGAGTCATTTTATTTTCAAGTAAAATAAATACTTAAACACATCCATTATTATATATATATATATATATATATATATATATATATATATATATATATATATATATATATATATATATATATATATATATATATATATATATATATATATATATATACACTGGTGGATAAAGGCCAAAGGCCTATTCATTTCCATCAGAGTTGGGGAAATATCAAAATTAGAGTTCAGTTAAAGGCCGATATGTCAAAATACACAATGTTTGAAGGTGTGTAAGTCAAAGGAAGTTGGAAAATTGTTAAAGCTGCATTATAATTTACCTGTAGAGTACATGAAAGAATAAGAATTCACGGTTATTTCTGGGGTTAGATAGTTGAACAGATTAAGGAAGAGACTGTCTAGAAAGACGCGGAGGAGGTTTGAGACAGCAGAGTTCAGAAGATCAGAGTTCATTTTAATAGAGATAATATATATATAGTAGAGAGAGTGAGGTGACAATTAGAAGGATAGAAAGAGATTGCAGATGGTTAGTGAGAGCGAAGGAGTTGATAAGGAGTAGAACCACCCCACATGTGTGAGACCTCCTCTATACAGGGGTGAACAACATCCCTATGAAAAATAAACTGTTTTGGCTTGAAGAAATTCTGAAGGCTCCTTAGAACACCCAGCCACTTAGAAAGTTGTATAGAAAGAAAAGTGGAGCTTTGTTCTTTTACGATGATGAAAAAAATATTTAGATCGGAAAGGTTTCTCCGCCTGTCTTTACTTAAAAGTTAAAAATGAAAATAATAATTTTTAATGATAGAAAGAAACGCATATAAAATATTTTTGAGCTTCTTTTTTTATTTATTTAATAAATGATATATATATATATATATATATATATATATATATATATATATATATATATATATATATATATATATATATATATATATATATATATATATATAGATAGATAGATAGATAGATAGATAGATAGATAGATAGATAGATAGATAGATAGCGTCCTTTATGATTTTTACGCTTTGAAAATAACGTCTCATCTATTTGAAAAGTGAAGTCATGTCCTCCAATTGGCTCAAAAGTTGACACTGAATTGGCACAAACCTAGAGAAAATAGTTTTATGTAAATCGTGAGCTAACAACCAAACACAACCTAACCTAACCTTAACCTAACCTAATCTAACTAAACCTAACCTAACCTAGCTAAACCTAACCTAACTAGCTAAATCTAACCTAACCTAACCTAATCAAAAAAATAATTTATTTCCAATAGTAATTTTGTATTTCTGAAAAAATCTCACTGCATCAGTTTCATTTAAAATATTCTTATCAAACCAACAGAAATTATATTCACAATTCATTTTCAATGATCCACACCTTTCACATTAAATCGAGAATTTGAGTGAAATAAATTAATTTTAAATTTTCTTTTGCAAAAATTACTCGCGGTGAAGCGCAAAAATTGTAAAAAAAAAGACTTATTTTTAAATTAATAATAAAATTAACAATAAAATACCAATCTTTCCGATCTAAATATTTTTTTCATCCTCATAAAAGAACAAAGCACCAGAAAAGTAGTGTGATCCTCCCAAGAAATATCACGAGAAAAGAAACATCGAGAATATTAAGGACAGATAAAGGTTCGAGTTGTGTTTTCGAAGAAGATATCATGCTTGTGTGGAAGATTGTCTCGAGTAGAGAGATGGAGGAATTGAGTTTTTGAGGCATAGAAATCGACCATGTTTTCTCTGCCTCAGTTTGAAGTATGAGAAAGATCAGAGGCTAGTTGCTTCAAGGCCACCATCCTTGCGTCTATTAACTGCTGTCTTTCAAAGTGAAAGGAGTAATGAAGGGAGGAGTCATCGGCATATAAGTGGATATTTGATGAAGTAATAAAGAGAAGGTCATTAATGAAAAACCGAAAAAGAAGTTGGAGATAGGACAGATCCTTGAGGAACACCACTATTAATAGATTTAAAGGAAGAACGGTGGCGTCTACAACAGCTACTATTGAACGACTGGAAAGGAAATCAGAGAGAACGTCCCCATTAACATTGAACCTAGGATATGTTTTTTCGTTCCGAAGCACAATAACTGATTATCAGATGTTGAAAGATTAGAAACAAAGCTGCCTTACATTCTCGAAGTCTAATTACTTATTTCCTGTCAAATTGGAATTTTCAGCTCATATTTTATTATTATTTTTTTCTAAAAACACATAATTATTCAATTAACTGCATATAATCTTTAATTAACCGTTTTAAATATCCAGTTATAGGCAATTAACTATAATTAACTGAAGTAATTAACAATGATTAACGGAAGTAAAAAAAAAATTAAAATAAAAAAAAATAATAATAAAAAAATAAAACAAAGCAAGCAATTCTTAAGATTTATTAGGATATTCGTGAACGTACTGTCAAGTTCAATCAGTTTAGCAGGAAAAATAAATATTCATAAATTATGTTACGTAAAGTTTTAGTAATAATAAAAAAAAAAACGAAAAAAACAAAAAAAGAGAAAAACAAAAAGAAAAAAAATATTACAAAACCATTAAAAATGTGAAACAAAAAAAATCAAACATTCAAAACTCTTTGATCATATATAATATATATATAATATATATATATATATATATATATATATATATATATATATATATATATATATATATATATATATATATATATATATATATATATATATATATATATATATATATATATATATATATATATATATATATATATATATATATATATATATATATATATATATATATATATATATATATATATATATATATATATATATATATATAATATCCTCTAGTGGGGCAAAGGGCGGATGCCTACCAATTTCCACTGGAGTTGGGAAAATTGCGTAACCTGGTACTTAAAGACCGACATGCCAGATACATGGAGCTTGAAAGCGTGCAATTCAAAGCAAGTTAGGAAAACAATATATATATATATATATATATATATATATATATATATATATATATATATATATATATATATATATATATATATATATATATATATATATATATATATATATATATATATATATATATATATATATATATATATATATTATATATATATATATATATATATATATATATATATATATATATATATATATATATATATATATATATATATATATATATATATATATATATATATATATATATATATATATATATATATATATATATATATATATATATATATATATATATATATATATATATATATATATATATATATATATATATATATATATATATATATATATATATATATATATATATATATATATATATTGAGAGAGAGAGTGAGTGAGATAGAAGCATTTAAATTCTCAGAATTCAGTATATTAAAAATATAATTAATTTCCCCAGAATTTCGTATCCGCCATTTTGTGTATTGGAAATTGAACCCATTTTGTATTTCAACTTCCACAAGAACAGAAAATTTAATTAAACTAAATTCTTTTTTGAAAAAATAAAATTAGAGCCGGATTTATTTTACCAATATATGAAATATATTGAAAGCGAATCCCTGACATTCTATGAGTGTGTGTGTGTGTGTGTGTGTATGTGTGTGTGTGTGTGTATGTTTGTATAAGTATTCATGTGTTCATTATAATATCCCATTTCAAGATTTTATAATCTCATGAATATAAACTGAATATATTTATTGGTATTTATGTACGTAGATAAACGCATGTATTCATACATACATTCAATGTTACTTATATACAGTATTTACATAAACTGATATTATATATATATTATATATATATATATATATATATATATATATATATATATATATATATATATATATATATATATATATATATATATATATATATATATATATATATATATATATATATATATATATATATATATATATATATATATATATATATATATATATATATATATATATATATATATATATATATATATATATATATATATATATATATGTTAACGTTCATCTTTCTCTGAAATCATCATTCTAATTGATTAAATTGTTCCCCACCTCCTGTGGCATCCCCTAAGCTCTCAAGATACAATTGGGAACATCCCTAAACTTCTCTATCCACAACAACTTTGATGGTATAGCATCGTGAACCTATGTTTGATCGTCTTGCAGATAATCCTAATATTCGAGACCTATTCGTAACGTCCTGTCATTTTCCTTATGCTGTCAAATTATCTATACATCTGAGTCCCTTCCATTATGTTTAGTTCTATTTCTTCAAGTTTTTCTTTGGAACGGACCAGAGGAAACAATTTTGACACCTCAGTTCTAAATAACGTATTTGTATCCGTATTCATATTCATTTTCCATGCAAATCGGATGTTATTTTTTCATTTTATTTGAAATGATTACTGTATTACTAATACGATTCTCTCCAACACCGAAACGTACATTTGAATATCTTCCATTTCAACTAAATCTCAAAATCTTTAGTTCAACTATATCTTTTTTTGCTATTCTCTGAGTAAATCTTCATTCTGGAATAGTTGTCTTCGTCTTCAGAACTTATGCGATTAACATTTCATCCCGAAATTGTGTTAATTAAATTGATTCTTTCATGAAAAATGTAATCATTTTTGGGCTTCTTATCACATTTTCTAGCACTTTGCTAAAACTGGTATTTATAATTTTATTTCATCATATTTCTTCTCCTCGTCTTGTTATTCTAAAAAACTTAAACTCT
>SEYY01001223.1:150554-155554 GCA_009176605.1 Armadillidium nasatum
TTAAAAATTTATTCAAGGTTTTTTAAATTTATTCAATGTTTTTTAAATTTATTCAGAGTTTTTTAAATTTATTCAGAATTTTTAAAATTTATTCAGAGTTTCTTAAATTTATTCAGGATTTTTAAAAATTTATTCAGGGTTTATTAAATTTATTCAATGTTTTTAAAATTTATTCTGAGTTTTTTAAATTTATTCAGAGTTTTTTAAATTTACTCAGAGTTTCTTAAATTTATTCAATGTTTTTAAAATTTATTCAGAGTTTTTTTACATTTATTCAGAGTTTTTTTAAATTTATTCATAGTTTCTTAAATTTATTCAGGTTTCTTTAAAATTTATTCAGGTTTTTTTTTTAAATTTATTCAATGTTTTTGAAATTTATTCAGAGTTTAAAAAAAAAAAATTCTGAGTTTAAATTTATTCAGAGTTTAAATTTGTTCAAAGTTTAAATTCATTCAGAGTATTTTTTAAAAGTTTACTGAGTTGCTTAAATTTATTCAGAGTTTTCAAAATTAATTCAGGATTTTATTAAAAATTGATTCTGAGTTTTCTGCTTTTATTTTTCGTTTTCCTTAATTCCTCTTCCTATATCCTTTAATAACTCTCTTTCCTAACTCTTTCAGTAACTCCAATAAACATCAGTAGACATTTTAAAAATATCCTTAATCCATTTAACCCCTTCTTCACCTTTGACATCTTTTAAATTCCCAAACAAGTACTTAAAAGACATCAGAAGTTCCTTAAACATTAGTTGGTCACTAACAAAGGACATCTCTTTGATTGAAATGAAGAAGGTAAAGTATAGCATTTAGGAGAAAGTATAATGAAAAGGTGGTGTCATGAAAATGAGCTTATCTTACTATTTATATACATACACTGAATAAAGAATCTATCGTATCTAAACAACCATAATAAACCACTCCTTATATTGTCTATTACTCTTGTATTTAATTGCATAATTTACTTATATATATATTATATATATATATATATATATATATATATATAATATATTATATATATATATATATATATATAAAAGTACATGTGTGTGTATTTGTGTTTGTGTGCGTGTGTGTGTGTGTATGTGTGTGCGTGATTTATTTGCATTACTTACCTTTAATAAGAATGTCCTTGAATAGAAAACAAAAGAAATTTTTGCCTCTTGTAACACTTTCTCATTGACTAACTTATTTGAATTCTTTTTCTGAAAAGAAAGAGTATATATATATATATATATATATATATATATATATATATATATATATATATATATATATATATATATATATATATATATATATATATATATTGAAGAAATGAAGATAATAAAGGAACAGTAATAACTGGAGTAAAAGCAGTATTAGGTCTTAAAGAATGAATGATGAAATATAATATCGATAATAAGCAAAGTTGGGAATTACTCTAAATCAGCCTTTCTCAACTGGGGGTCTACATTGACCCCCCAAGGTCAATGTTAGGGATATTACATAGGAGTATATGAGGGTCCACATGCCTAAAGTTAGGACTCAGGGAGTCTACATAAGTAAAGTTAGGATTCAGGAGGTTCACATACGTTAAGTTAGAACTCGAGAGTCCACATGGGGTACATATACCTAAAATTATGATTCAGGGTGTCCACATACCTAAAGTTAGGACTCAGGGTATCCACATGGGGTCCACGTACGTAAAGTTAGGATTAAGTGGGTCCACAAGCAAATAAAAAAAAGATTACGAACTCCTGCTCTAAATCGTCGACAGAGCAAATTGCAAAACAGGTAAAATCTAAATCGTCGAAAAAAAGTGTGGACCAATTATTTTGAATCAACCATTTTCTTGTCGATGATTGAATCTATATTCCGTAACGAGAATAAAATAATAAAAATATCATTTTGCTACAGTGATAAACAAAGTTAAAGGTAAATCACATATTTTTATAAATAAATAAAATTGTCAAACTATTTATTAGTTTCTAGTTTAGTAATTGCTTCCTCCTTCATTAGTTATTTCAAACTATTCTAAGTGTAATGTATTTTTTTCATGTTTCGAAGCATTTTTATTTTTATGATTTGATATCCATTAGGATTATACTTTCCTTCTACCCCAAACCTCAAAATCAGATTAAGGAATAATATAATAAGGAAAATGATGGTGTTTTAAGATAAATCTTACATTTAAGGACCTCCTCTCTCTCTCTCTCTCTCTCTCTCTCTCTCTCTCTCTCTCTCTCTCTCTCTCTTTCTCTCTCTCTCTCTCTCTCTCTCTCTCTCTCTCTCTCTCTCTCTCTCTCTCTCTCTCTCTCTCTCTCTCTCTCTCTCTCTTCATTGCATTGGACAAATTATTCTATTGATTCTTAATCAAACTCTTACTCATGTGAGGTCAGCACCTTTTTACTATATAGCAAATGCGGGTGATCCTTAAGCGAAGGACTCAAGGGAAGGACAAGAACTCGATTAAAATGAGCTAACACCTTTCCCTCTATTTATTCCCAACCTTTCCCTCTATGAATTCCCAACCATCAAATTGGGGAAATAGAATTAAATTAATCTATAATATTATTAATATATATATATATATATATATATATATATATATATATATATATATATATATATATATATATATATATATATATATATATATATATATATATATATATATATATATATATATATATATATATATATATATATATATATATATATATATATATATATATATATATATATATATATATAAACAAACTGGTAATTAAATTCTTTTTATTAAATTTATTCCTATCATTACCAGAACCATTTTCCCATTTTCTAAAAAATCTTTTTTTTTTTTCCCTTTTACCACAGAGAACCCCCCCCTCCCCCACAAACCCAATTAAGTCCACCTCCGACCCCCAAATTCTTTCCCCCAATTCCGCTTACTTCACTAATGAGGTTCTGGGCAGTCCTTAAATTCTTTCCCTACAAATTTTTTTCCCTTTTCCTTTGTATTTTTTTTCCCGGGTTTTTTTTCCCCCCGCTATTTTTTCTCAATCTTTCGCTCATGCTTCATCTGAGTGAAATTCAAAGAAATTTACCCTCATTATTTAACTCAAGTCATTAGTGAAATGATTTTGCTTATATATATATATATATATATATATATATATATATATATATATATATATATATATATATATATATATATATATATATATATATATATATATATATATATATATATATATATATAATTTCTAATCTGCTATAGGGGACTCGAACCCTGACCTCTCAGATGGTAAGTGGTAAGAAAAAGCCCTTAACCACCACACCACGAAGGTACAAAAGGAAATTGCATTTGAGAAAGCTCATGATCACTTGTCATGATGACAATCTCAAAGGATCTCCCCGACCTCGCTCGGATGTGAGGTAATGGTTCAGTTAAGTAACTGAAATATTACCTGCATCCGAGCTAGGTCGGGGAGGTCTCTCGAGATTGTCATCATGACAGGTGATTATGAGCTTTCCCAAATGCGCTTTCCTTTTGTACCTTTATGGTGTGGTGGTTAGAGCTTTTTCTTACCATCTGAGAGGTCAGGGTTCGAGTCCCCAATAGCAGATTAGAAATTGTAAAATTTTATTCCGTATTGTATTGCGGTTTCATGAGTATATATATATATATATATATATATATATATATATATATATATATATATATATATATATATATATATATATATATATATATATATATATATATATATATATATATATATATGGTTAAGTATGTGAGTGAAGTATGGAGGTTGAAAGCTAGGAAGGGGAAAAAATAGAAATTTTCGAAATAAAAGGTCTGAGAGCGGTTTGTGGTGCTGGACTGTGTGGATGGAGAAAGAGTATGGTTGAGAGAGCTGAACAAAGTATGCTGAGATGGTTTGAACATGTTTGTAGGATGAATGATGAGAGAATGGCTAGAAAGGTATTGGTTTCAGAAGTGGAGGGTGTGAGAGATAGGGGGAGATCGAGGGGGAAGTTGGATGAGTAATGTCAAGGAACTGTTAAGGGATAGAGGGATGAATTAGGAGGAAGGTGTGCGGTTGACAGATGATAGGAATGAATGATAAAGATTGGTAAAGGGGTGAGTGTTTGGATGGATGTGGCCTGCGATAGACATCACCCCATGATTTTAGAAAGGTTGAAGGTATATATATATATATATATATATATATATATATATATATATATATATATATATATATATATATATATATATATATATATATATATATATATATATATATATATATATATATATATATATAAGCAACAAATGTGGAAATTTATAATTTGAATGGTTTTAGTGGAATATAGTTCACCTAATTGATTCTTTTGATATAGATTTCGTTTAAACTCTCGTAAAATGTATTTGGATAAACGGTTAACTTTACTGCATTTTATTTTTTTTTTTTTTTCCTTTATTTCGATAATGTTTTTTCTACATTTTATTTTCAAATTTGGAACTATTTTATTCCTTTTCTTACCTTTTTTTTTTTTTATCGGAAATGCAAGTAATATTATATCTATAATTTTATTGGAACCGTATTATTATTATATATATATTATTATTATTATTATTATTATTATTATTATTATATATTATATATATATTATATATATATATATTATTATATATATATATATATATATATATATATAATATATATATATATATATATATATATATATATATATATATATATATATATATATATATATATATATATATATATATATATATATATATATATATATATATATATATATATATATATATATATATATATATATATATATATATATATTTATATATATATATTCTTAATATCATCAAGCCACAGCATTTGGTTTCTCTGTAAATGGGCGCTGTTCGCTCCTGTATGGATTACGCCTCACACATCTGAGATGACCTTATCATACAGTTACCCTTGAGAAGGTAGAGTCTAAGTCTTTTCGTATTATCAACTCTCT
>SEYY01001223.1:158054-160986 GCA_009176605.1 Armadillidium nasatum
TAATTGACAATTCAATGTTAGCATCAAAAATCCAATAACCGAGCACTATCGTCCTATAATAAGGCTTATGGCTTCCAGTCCCAACATTAATAGCAAGAGACAGGTGGTTAAAATAATTTATCTCTATTGAAAGGATTCGTGAACATATATATATATATATATATATATATATATATATATATATATATATATATATATATATATATAATATATATATATATATATTATATATATATATATATATATATATATATATATATATATATATATATATATATATATATATATATATATATATATATATATATATATATATATATATATATATATATATATATATATATATATATATATATATATATATATATATATATATATATATATATATATATATATATATATATATATATATATATATATATATATATATATATATATATATATATATATATATATATATATATATATATATATATATATTATATTATATATATATATATACAGTTTATATTACTTTTCTTGTCAATGACAATCCTTTATTTTCTAATAATTCTAAATTTCTGTAGTTAATAAAATAAAAAATAAAAAATAAAATAATAATAAAATAATAATAATAATATAATAATAAAATAATAATAATAATAATAATAATAATAATAATAATAATAATAATAATAATATATAATAATAATAATAATAAATAATAATAATAATAATAATAATAATAATAAATAATATAAATAAATAATAAATAAATAATAATATAAATAATAGTAATAATAATAATAGTAATAAACATAAGTACTATTATAATTTATAATCTTTCATTAAACTTAATAAAAGAAAAGTATATGCATTTTTCATAGTAAATTATTCAGAACAAAAAATTGAAGATAGTATTTATGTTGATTAAAATTTTTCTCTTAATATATTTATTTTCATTAGTAATGCAAACAGTTCTAATATTATTATTTTTATTACTATTTTAAATATTATTATTATTATTATTATTATTATTATTATTATTATTATTATTATTATTATTTATTCTAAATATTATTATTATTAGTAGTAGTAGTAGTATTAGTATTTTTCATTTGTTATTGTAATTATTATTATTACAGTTATTATTAGTAATATTAAAATAATTATTAGTATTAGTAGTGTTTGTTTTACTATGATTATTATTATTACAATTATTAATATTATTATTATTGCTGTTATTAAAAATAATATTATTTTTATTAATGTTATTAATATTATTATTATTTTTATAATTATTACAATAATTACTTTTATTATTATAAGTATTAGTACTATTATTATTATTGGTTTTATTATAATTTTTATTACAATTATTACGAAAATGAACTCCTTTCACAGACTCAGTTTGGATTTGCAAAAAATTGTAGTACAGAAGATGCGTTAACTCTCCTTACAGAAAATATATACAGAACACTAAACGATAAACAAATATGCATACTATTACTATTAGCCTTCTCAAAAGCATTTGATGTCGTTCCGCACAACTTTCTCCTAAAAACATTGGATAGGCTTGGCGTTTCAAAAGACTGGTTCCAGTCATATTTATCTGGTAGAACACAATACGTGAAGTTAGGAGATGTCTCATCCTCCCTAGCTCCAATTCCTCAATGGGTGCCTCAGGGATCTATTTTGGGTCCACTATTCTTTAACATATAAGCTAATGACTTCCAAAACTGTCATAATTCTTTACATTCACAATACGCTGATAATACCGCAATTCTAATAACAGACCGTAATATAGATACACTAACACAAAAGCAAATAATGTATTAGAAAATATTGTAACATGAGTAGAGGCAAACAGGCTTTCCCTTGACCTACAAAAAAGCACAATACAATAATGACAAACGTTAAAACTCCAATCAAGCTAAATGTCATGGCAAAAGATACAACCATTAATAGAACTTCATCTGAAAAATTATTAAGAGTTATTTTCGATGAGAAACATTCCTTCAAAAACCACATAAATAGTCTTATTAGAAAAATTGCATATGCTACTCATGCATTTCTAAAGATAAGGAACATTATTCCAAAATATGTACTTAAAAACCTATATTACAGCCTTGTTTATCCTCACCTACTACATAATCTACCAGTATGGGGATCCGCAAGTGTATATCTGCAACAACCCTTAATAAAGCTAAATAAAAAAAAATAATTCGTATAATATCTGGATCACGAAATTACTGTGAACATACAAGCCCACTTTTCAAACAATTATCCATATTACTATTTACAATGACTACACAAATTTTCAAAATCATAAACTGAATGTCAGATAAATTATTGTCAAATTTAATAATGAATAACCAAAATGAAAGAAGACTAAGTTTGCGCAGCACACGCTCACATACACTAAGTAAAACAAAGTACACACTAACAAAATCTCGGAGAGCTATATCATACAATGGCATTGAAAAATGAAATGATATTCCCATATTTCACAAACATGTCAAAAATCACTTGCTATCAAAATACTAAAATACCCGACCTAACCACTTAGCTCTACACTAACTCAAAATCATAAATTTTGTTATCACTATTATAATAACAATTTTAAGTATTATTACGGTTAGTATTATTATAAATATTGTTCACATTATTATTTTTTAAATTAATATTAATACTATTATTGAATTTATTGTTGTTAGTTATTTTTATTGTTATTATTATTGTTATGATTATTATTGTTATTACTGTTATTATTACTCTTATTGTTATTATTATTATTGTTATTATTATTATTATTATTATTATTATTATTATTATTATTATTATTATTATTATTATTACTCTTATTACTTTTATTATTTGTTATTATTATTATTATTATTATTATTATTATTATTATTATTATTATATTATTATTATTATTATTATTATTATT
>SEYY01001223.1:161086-166086 GCA_009176605.1 Armadillidium nasatum
TATATAAAATCACAATTACATCTAACATTGGTATTCTGAACTCTATTATTGCGTAAACTTCTTCCTTTAAAAGGAGCTCGGACAAACTACTCTATCTACACAGTTTCATCTATGCTATGCTCATTCTGTCAAGCCCTAGACCACACCTCCACCTTTTTTCTACCAGCTTCCTTTGTGTTCATACTGTCAAGAACATATTTTAGACTCATTCTGATATCTCCCAACCCTGGTAAGTTCCTTATAGACCTCTAACCTTTTTCCACCAAAGGATATATATATATATATATAATATATATATATATATATATATATATATATATATATATATATATATATATATATATATATATATATATATATATATACTGTATATTTACACTGTACATATAATTTTAAATTAATGAACCTCTTTTCCCAAAAATAATTCTTTATATTTACATGTTATTTTTAGCATTTTGATTTCTCATATTTTCAGTGACGATTATTCACGTCGATTTCTGCTGAGATATCGATTAGTAAATGAATGATTTATCGGAAATCTTCTATTTTTAGATTTATGAGGTATTTTACCTATTACGTTGATTATATATATATATATATATATATATATATATATATATATATATATATATATATATATATATATATATATATATATATATATATATATATATATATATATATATATATTTTTTTTTTTTTTTTTTTTTTTTTTTTTACAGAACGCCACCACTCACGGGCAGAGCCCTTTTCAAGGAGGGGGGCACACACACACATATGCACAAAGCTCAATCAAACACACACACACCTAACGCACAGCCCTCAGGTGGGCGCAGACGGAAGCCTTGAAGAGTGGAAGATTAAATACAGGAGGAAAATATATATATATATATATATATATATATATATATATATATATATATATATATATATATATATATATATATATATATATATATATATATGTAAATAAAAAAGTTTATGTGATTGTGTTTGTGTGTGGGCGTGGGTGTGTGTTGTGAGGTGGAAGTGGGCGTGGGTTAATTTGAATTCGTGCTTTCAGATTAATAAATTAAATGGATAGTTTTTTTGAATAAATTACAATAATCGAATTTCGTAACGAATATTTCTTGTTTCACTTGGCAATAATATTCCAAACAAAATTTATTATTAAAAAAATCTAAAATTCCTGGAAGGGGGGCGGTGAGGGGTGTGTGGGGGGTTTAGGGGGAAGGAGTTGCATTTTCCTACTTGGAACTTGTTTTGAAACGTCGTTCCTCGTCTTTTATAATAATTGATCAATTTACCAGCTATCATTTGTCTTTTATTAAGAATTTGATGTTAAATGCATGACACGCGTGTCAGCAACGCTCTGTCACTGGTTATTAGGTAATACGCTTTGAAGTTAGATGTATAAACAACTGGAACTTAAATTTGGTTTGTATATATATATATTATATATATATATATATATATATATATATATATATATATATATATATATATATATATATATATATATATATTATATATATATACCAACAGGCTACAACTCTTCCCACAATCATGGGGTGGTGTCTACAACAGGACAAATCCATTCAAGCACTCATCCATTCATATATCTTTTCAATTCATCCCTATCCAGCTTCAACCGCACATCCTTCTCCCAATTCAACTCTCTTTCCGCTAACAGCTCTTTGACATTACTCATCCCTCGGTCTTCCTCTATCTCTCACACCCTCACTTCTGAAACAAATACCCTTTTAGACATTCTCTCCTCCTTCATCTTACGAACATGCCCAAACCATCTCAGCATACTCTGTTTAGCTCTCTCAACCATGTTCCTTCTCTCTCACACATTTCCTTTATTCTAACATTCCTGATTCTATATAGCTCTTCTATCAACACCACAAACCGCAATCAGACCTTTCATTTCGAAAACTTCTTTTTCTTCTATTCCTCGCGTTCAACCTCCATACTTCTCTACCATACATAACCACCGGTTCACAACATCCCTCAAACATTCTCACTTTCACCTCCCTTGGTAACCTTCCTCTATTTCAATTATCCCTCCAACCACCCAAACCCCTTCTCCCCTTCTCTTTCCTATGTCCAACTTCATCTCCAATACTGACGTCTCCCTCTCCAAAATTTACTCACAGAAGCTTAAATAAAGTAACTCGTTCCAATTTCTCTCTACCCACCTTAATCTGCAAATCAACTCCCTCATCTACATCCCTCTCCCCTCCCTCCCCATTTTTCATCCACAACATTTTACTGTCAATCGCATTTACTTACTCTTAAGCCCAATTCATCACAACCCTTTACAAACTCATCCTCCAATACTTTCAAAAAATTCTCGTGTGTCTCAGTCAAAAGTACAACATTCATCTGCATACATCAACACATTTAAATCCCGCTTAACATGTTGCTCCCTCATTCTAATCCCTTTTCCTACCTTAACCATCTTTTGTCAATGAATAAATTAAATAACCCTGGAGACATTACACAACCCTGTTTTAGTCCATTATTTACATTAAAAAAAAACTCAGTCTCCATTCTGTTTACTCTCACGCATGCTCATCTATTTCAATATAATATTCTAATCCCTTCCCGTATGTATATATATATATATATATATATATATATATATATATATATATATATATATATATATATATATATATATATATATATATATATAATATATATATATATATATATATATATATATATATATATATATATATATATATATATATATATATATATATATATATATATATATATATATATATATATATATATATATATATATATATATATATATTGAGAATCGAAAAATTGAAGAAAAATTCCGATTCCGATTCCAAAGAAAATTGACGATTCTTCCGATTCTCGATTCCAATGACGATTAATCGTCCTTTCACTAATTTATATATATAATATATATATATATATATATATATATATATATATATATATATATATAATATATATATATATATATATATATATATATATCACCACCTTTATGATGATATATATATATATATATATATATATATATATATATATATATATATATATATATATATATATATATATATATATATATATATATATCACCACCTTTTATGATGACCTCTTAGCACAAGGGATTCAGTGTCTGTGGCACATGAATTTTGTGTTTGATATCAGCAACCACCAGGCTTGGTCGCTGTTATACTTCCATCCTTCCAGTCACTTCTTTTCTGTGGAATTCTCATCCACCTTCTATATTCTCTACTGAATTTAATTTCTCTCACTTTAAATTTTACTTTTGACACATTTATTAGTATTTTACATTCTTGCAACCACCCTCCCGTCCCCCCTCATTTTTTATTAAGATTCTACCTACGAGTGATTATGATAACTGTTATGAAAAACTTATTCGCATGGGTTAACCAGTTAACGTTTATATAATAATATTTCTGAATTATTTCTTATTATTTCTCACATTTTTTATTATTACTTATTATTTCTTATTATTTCTAGATTTATTTATTATTATTTCTTATTATTTCTTGATTTTTTATTATTATTTTTATATTTTCTTATTATTTCCTATTATTTTTTTATTATTTCTTGTTATTTCTTATTATTTCTTGATTTATTTCTTAATTTTTAAACTAACTATGGCCTAGTTAATCCTTCTGTATCATTAAATTTTATTATTTTATTATTATTTCTTGATTTATTTATTATTATTTCCTATTATTTCTTGATTATTTCTTATTATTTCTTGATTTATTTCTTAATTTTAAACTAACTCTGGCCTATTTAATCGTCCTGTATAATTAAATTCTTTTATAATAAATTCAATATTTAATCCTTAAATAATTACGTTATTAAAATATCTTTTGTTTTTCCTATTCCTTTCCTGAGACGAAGCTTCCTATTTTCCTTCTCCATTTTTCTTCCTAAATTTGCTTTATTTGTCTATTTTTCATTAATCTTTTCTTCTGTTTATTTTTCCTATTTAATTCACATAATATTTTTCACCTGTTTCCCTTAGGGACTTTTCTTCCTATTCTTCTTCCCTATTTTTCCATTTCTGCCTATTTCTCTCAATTCATTTATATTTACCTATTCTCTTCTATATTTCTTTCTCTATTTTTCCTATTTTCCCGTTTCTGTCTATTTTTTCCAATTCTTTTATTTTTATCTATTTTTTCCTATTTTACTTCTCTATTTTTCCTATTTTCCCATTTCTATCAATTTTTCCCAATCCTTTTATATTTGCCTATTTTTTCCTATTTTTCATCCTCTATTTTTCCTATTTTGAACATTTTTCTTACCAACTTAATTTTTTATATTTCTTTTTTCTGCCTATTTTACCCATTCCTCTTTTTCTAATATTCTTATTTTTCATTTCCCCTATTATTCCTATTTCCCTTCTTCTAGAAAAGAATTTTTAAATTCTTTTTTTTTTATATTTTTACTACCCAAAAATAACCCGAATATCTTTTTTTTCCTCTCTGTCGAGTCTTCCCAATTTATTTCTTTTCTTCTAAAGGGAAGCTGCAGGCAACTCATTAAGCTCATTAGGGTTTGACATGAAAATTTTCTGATGCATTGTTTATTCATGTAAAGATGAATAGAATATGAGAGGCTCTTATGATGTCTTATGTGTTTATGTGTTGTGCTCATCATGTTCATTAAGGTCATAAATTGAATCTATTGATCGGTCTAGGCACTGTGTATATATATATATATATATATATATATATATATATATATATATATATATATATATATATATATATATATATATATATATATATATATATATATGTATATTAAACATCGAAGTTTAAAGTTTGCTATAGGGGAATCGAACCCGGGCCCTATAGCACAAAAGCATAGAGTTTTACCTCTAAGGCTACGCCAGTAGCACAGAAGTAAAACTTTATGGTTTTGTTCTATAGGACCCGGGTTCGATTCCCTTATAGCAAACA
>SEYY01001223.1:173586-176086 GCA_009176605.1 Armadillidium nasatum
ATCATTCCGCTCAAATCAACCTCACGCTCTTTCCTGACACTGTTTTAGGGGGTTCAATCCATCGAAATTGGACTCAAGTCGTGGGAAGGGTCCCCTGGGAGCCCATGAGCCCCCTAAAATCGATGTCAGAAAGTTGCCTGATCTTTAGGGATTGCTACATTTTTCTCATAATCTTTCCTGATCTTTTTTGAGGTTCAATCCGGCTAAATTTGTTTTCGAATCTGGGGGGAAGGGGTCAGTGCGGGTCTATGCGGGTCCGAGAACCTTCAAAAAAGGTCAGAAAGGTCCTGAGATTTCAACTTCACGCGCAATTGCTGTAAAGACCGTTAAGCTTAATTCCCAGCCGTTCGTGCAACCTATACTATATATATATATATATATATATATATATATATATATATATATATATATATATATATATATATATATATATATATATATATATATATATATATATATATATATATATATATATATATATATATATATATATATATCTCCTAAGGAAGGCGGTTTTTAAAGGAGAAATCGTCACAAACAGCTTTGTTTCTATTAATATTTTAATCCCTTAATTCTAATTACAAAAACACAAATGATATAACAACAATAAAAGGATTAATTCTTCTTTAATATTTGTTAGTTTTAAAAGCACCGTGACTCTCTATACTCCTTTTTATTTTCCTTTGTGGTATATATGGTTTTTTATAATTTACTAATAATAAATATATGGTAATTATAATGATGATTTTATTGTTCGACTCGCTACCAGAGAAAATCCTATGGCAGCCATGTCGCCATGTTTGATGCCGAACTGCTTGTCATTTTCCCGCTCAAAACTCATCATAAGGCGAAAGAATTCTACGTCATAAGAGAAGCCTTGTTTCTTATTGGCTTATATAAATGAATGCCGTTAACACAAGGCATCATTATTTCAACTATAATAATTGTTATTTTACACAAAACCTTAATTAATTATCTAGTAACCTAGAAGCATCAAGGGTTATAACAAAGATTCAGTTTCTATAATGAGCCATTTATAAAACAACCCATTTTATGCCTATGAAACAGAATACCGAAATCATTACAGATTCTTTATTTGCCACAGGGGAGGCGAGGAGTTGTGTCAACTTCGTATATATATATATATATATATATATATATATATATATATATATATATATATATATATATATATATATATATATATATATATATATATATATATATATATATATATATATATATATATATATATATATATATATATATATATATATATATATATATATATATATATATATATATATATATATATATATATATATATATATATATATATATATATATATATATATTGGTCGATAGCACTTAATTCTAAGGAAAAAATTCTTCTGAGAACATTATTAAAAATGTGTTTTGACAAGAATGTGAAGTCCAATTTTGGAAAAATTCTTTTCTTTTTAACATTTGATTTTATTTAATGACAGCCATAAGTAATTTATATATTCGAGTATACGCTTTTACCTTTCCTTTTATATATTTGAATTAGACTCTTCCCACACTAACTAAACTCCGCCCACTTTGTGTTAGCGTATGTTCTGTATTTTAGAAATATATAAAAAAAAATTAAAAAATAAACTGATATTAAAATTAAAATTAAAAACCAGACTAAAAAGTTTCAATGATCCTCAAACTTAAAAATTCAGTATTTCTGAAAATCAGCACAAAAATGATCTTACTTTCTTTCCTTAGATTAATTTTTTGGTCCTTACTTACGACTTACGCATATCAATCTATATTTTGTAAAATATAGAGAAAGGTCACTAGCTCTGTTTCTAATTTGGTTATTAGAACTGTTTCTAATTTGGTTACTAGCTCTGTTTTTATTTTAGTTGCTTGCTCTGTTTCTATTTTCAGGTTTTTGCACTTTACAATATTTTTAGCTTAGCTTAAAAAAAAAAGTGTCTTTTTTTTTTTTATAGATAATTTTACCTCTTTTTCATTACAATTTGACAGGGCAGGTAATCTATTATTTTATAAAAACTCCAAATTTTTTATTTAATTAAATTTATTTAACTATTTTTTTTTTGTGTGTGTGTGTGTGTTTATAATGATTTCTTATTTTAGAGAGAGTCATACATTATATAAATTATAACAATGAATTTGTGTTAGGGTTATTGCTACTAATTATTATTATTATTATTATTATTATATTATTATTATTATTATTATTATATTAATATTACATTATTATTATTATATTAATATTATATTATTATTATTATTATTATTATTATTATTATTATTATTATTATTATTATTATTATTATTATTATTATTATTATTATTATTATTATTATTAATTATTATATTATTATTAATTATTATTTATATTATATATTATTATTATTATTATTATTATTATTATTATTATTATTATTATTATTATTATTATTATTATTATTATTATTATTATTATTATTATTATTATTATTATTAT
>SEYY01001223.1:183586-196086 GCA_009176605.1 Armadillidium nasatum
ACTAGGAACTGAAATAGACAAACTTTAATAACTAAGACTGTCATAAATAAATTAAAAGTACATTACGAGAATTTAACTACTTTTAATCAAAAGCATCTGTTACTGTTCACGGGAAAACAGGATAAGACAATTAGATAATGTCTAAATAGTGTATCCTTGAAGGATACGTAATAAAAATTTAAATGCAATAATTCGTGAGATGCTTTGTAACCATAGGCGATTCGTGTGATGTTTTAAAATACTATAATATATATATAATATATAGTATATATATTATATATATATATATATATATATATATATATATATATATATATATATATATATATATATATATATATATATAATATATATATATATATATATATATTATATATATATATATATATATATATATATATATATATATATATATATATATATATATATATATATATATATATATATATATATATATATATATATATATATATATATATATATATATATATATATATATATATATATATATATATATATATATATATATATATATATATATATATATATATATATATATATATATATATATATATATATATATATATATATATATATATATATATATATATATATATATATATATATATATATATATATATATATATATATATATATAATAATTTTAAAAATTAAAAAAAAAAAAAAAAACTATTTTTTTTTCCTTAAAAAAAAAAAAAAAAAAAAAGTTATCGTTAAGCAGGTCCGATTCCCAGGGCATAAAATCTTTGGATTTCGTCCGAAACATAAAAGGTGAAAATGGCTTCATGCAAATTTTGGAAACGAGTCTCTCTCTCTCTCTCTCTCTCTCTCTCTCTCTCTCTCTCTCTCTCTCTCTCTCTCTCTCTCTCTCTCTCTCTCTCTCTCTCTCTCTCTAAACTTTTATTTTTTACCTTTTACTTATAATTCTAAGAGAAATAAAGTCAAATTTTATTACTTTATATCGCTCATAAAAAAGCTTTATATATATATATATATATATATATATATATATATATATATATATATATATATATATATATATATATATATATATATATATATATATATATATATATATATATAAATCATGTTTATTTTTATAAAAAACATTAAAACCAATAAAACATAATAAGGACAACCAACGTTTCAGACCCTCATCAGGTCTGTTTTGATAAGACAGACGAGAAAAGAACTGCTGCACCTGATGAGAACCCTGCCTTCCGAGACCGAAACGTTGTCTTTATGTTTTAGTACCTTCCTATATAGACCTACTAGGCTGAACATTACTTTCCCATGACATTGGAAACGGATCTTTCTCTGGAAGGATCTACTTTCGTAGGATTAAATCAAACTGGTTTGCAGAATTTAATACAATAAGTAATTCCTAGTCAGTTCAAGATTTATTTGAAACCAGTTTCAGAGATCAAAAAAAACTTCATTAAAGCAATTATATTTTCCATTTAAAAAAAAAAAAAAATAAAAAAAATAATTTTCTCTATAATCAGAGTTTTGATTTACAGAAAGTCGGCGGATGTCCCAGAAATTTAAATTTAATTTTCCTATTTGGTCAGAAATTCTTTCCGCATTAGGTTTGAAGCATAAAAATCCGTCGAGTTAAGCTACTAGCAAATGGGATTTTCTTGGTCATCAAGGTATCCTAACACATTTTCATTATTTCAGTTCGGAAATTCAGATTTCCAAGGAATATTTAAATTCTGAAGAAAAACTAAGATTCCTCTGGTTTAAGCATTAGGATTTATATATCACTCTACTTATATAATATATATATATATATATATATATATATATATATATATATATATATATATATATATATATATATATATATATATATATATATTATATATATATATACTTTCATTTCTTCTCCTGGTTTCCTACTGTCACCTAATTATCTCTGTATCCTATTCTCTGTTTAAATCATTCTCAGGAAAGGCTTCCCTAAAATCTCGAACCTGGGGTCGTATTTCTTGGATTTTCTCTAGATGAAAACTGTTTTAATGCGGAAGGTTTCTCGGACTGTGCAGAATGTATTGCCGATGCGATTCTCTCTTGCATGGAGGTGCACATCCCATTTTCTTTTCATTCAATTAATATTCTTAAACCTTGGTTTAATCCTTCTTAAGAAATGCTGCTTTAATCAAACTCTGGAAGCTTAGATTACTTGTATTCTATCCAGGAAGTGTGATAAATACATATCTTCCCAATAACATTGAAATTTCTATCCTACTTAGAAAATGAAATTTTTCGGGCTTCTATTTCTCACGCTGCTTTTAGCAATTTGCAAAAAAAATGCAAACTTTATTTTCTTTCTCGTTCCAACCCCTTGTTTCTTCCGACAGCACCATTGCTTTTCTACATTCTACTAAAGTAGAATCATCAATCAACCCGTTGCCTAAAATTTCCCTTCAGACGACTCTTCCACCTTTCTTCAACTTATTAATACCTAATATGTTAATTTCTTTTAAAGACATTATTTCTGCTCTGTCTCTATCTTTCATTTTGATACTAAGAATGAATAAGGCCCTACTATTATCCTTCCTGTGGTTCTCAAAACTTGGGCTTGGGCTTGCTCCCTCTCTTGGTAAACTGTTTCATCCTTGCCTATTAACTTTTATCTAGCTTAACTTCCTGAAAAAAAGAGTGTGTTCATTCAACCTGTACAGCAAAAAAAAAGTGACCTATTTCAGCATTCTATAGCCCTATGGACCTAAGATTTGCTTTTGCAAAGTTTTTGAATCTGTTATTAACAGAAAGATTTAGAAACTGTTTAAATATCTTCTTCTTATATAAGATCACAAGTATAGATTCCTTAAGGAACGCTCTTTAGAATATTGTTCCTCTGTCCTTAGGCATTTCAAAGAATCTTTTTCCTGCTTCTCTAAACGTATCAAAAGATTCGATAAAAGGGATCTCAAGGCTTTGATCTCCAAACTTCCCTCTGATCTTCTTCCAGGTCTTCATTTAGCAGCTCCTATTGACGGTTACTTATTCATCCTTTAAATTTATTAATAGTAGTTTTTCTATAAGTTCTGCTCTGTTCATATTTTTTTTTCATTTTTCATTTTTCATTAATGATCTTCTGTCAGTCTCGTCATTTCCTATCCCCATTCAAACCTACGATTCCACCATTTCTAACTCGCCTCTATTTTAAAAGGCACCTCTCTCAAAAGCAAATATTATCCATTACGAAAGTACCTTCGGAGCAACAAACCAATGATTAGTCTTGTACATCTAATTGGGACAGAGAAAATATGGTTGTTTTCAATGCCTCAAAAATTCAGTATACTTATTTGTAAGAATATACGTTATTCTATATTGCTTAGTCCATCGAAGAACATCCCAGCAACGATTCTGAGCTGAATGAAAATTAGAGAAAGTGATAGCAGAAGACAACTTAGAAAGCACAACTCGGACCTTCCTTTTTTCCCTTAGCTTTCTTGACGTTTCCTTATCATAGAAATCATTCTTGAAAGGATCACACTCTCTCTTTCACCTTCCGTATCTTTTACCAAGTACCTAAAAGGCTGTGTTCAAAATAACCATCTGAGGCTCTTCATACCATTGGAACAGCTTATTCTGAACAGGGACATTATTCATCCAAATATATATATATATATATATATATATATATATATATATATATATATATATATATATATATATATATATATATATATATATATATATATATATATATATATATATATATATATATATATAAAATCTACACCATATCCCGCATAATGCAGGGTAGTGTCGGCTGCAGAAATTATTCCTATTTCTGCAACCGTACGTGGGAATAGAGGAAAAATTTATTGTAAAAGGTTCCCAACCTCTACAGCCAATTGCCCTGACTGAGTCGAAATAGCCACCGACCTATTATATATATATATATATATATATATATATATATATATATATATATATATATATATATATATATATATATATATATATATATATATATATATATATATATATATATATATATATATATTAGTACATGCCTAAAGGAAGTGCGCTGACCTCCGTGGTTCTCCTACTGATAAAAATTTTGGCCCCTTGCCAAAAAAAAAATAAAATCTTTAAAAACTTTTGTAAATCTGCCTTTCCTCCTCTTATTTGCTCTGATGGTTCTGTAGATAATACTCCCTCTGAAAAGGCTAATCTCTTCCTCCTTATTTTTTCATCTAATTCCATCCTGCTCGATTCTGGCAATCCCTCCTCTTACTCCTTCTCCTCTCAGGTGTCCCATGTCTCTACCTGTAATTACTCATGATAGGGTGCATGGGATCCTGAAATCTATGAACGTCAGGAAGGCCAGTGGCCCGGATGGAATTCCCTCTCGTGTTCTGAAGGAGTGTGCTTCCTAGTTAGAGCCTGTTCTCGTTCAGCTCTACTCTCTTTGCCTTAATTCTAATGACTTTCCTCAGTGCTGGAAGCCCGCATTTGTTCAACCGATCCCGAAAAAAGATAGCCGCTCTGACCCTTCCAACTGTCAATCTATAGCCATCACTTGTGTTCTGTCTAAAATTTTTGAAACTTTCCTTTCCTGGATCATTTCTGACCTAAGGGACTTCGGGGAGTCTTGTGGACTGGTGCTTCACTCTCTCTAAGCTCCTTTCCTTTGGGTTCCCTCCTCTTGAATAGTTTTATCTCAGATCGTTCCATTTTGGCATTTGAAGATGGAGCGACCTATTCCTCCTTTCCTGTCAATTGTAGTGTTCCTCAGGATTTTGTTTTATCTCCAAATTTATTCTAACTTTTAATTAATAATCTTCCCAACTGCGCTTCTAACTCTGTTCACTCTTATCCTGATGACTCAACTCTCCATTCTTTCGCTCATTTCATATCTACTTCTTCTTTTGCTCTTAGAGTTGCTTCTCGTCTTCAACTTTCCGATTCAATTCTTTCTGATTTTGATGGGATTTTCTGGTGGGTTCGTAGCAACCTTGTGAAATTTAACTCTTTAAAAACTCAACTTCTTTATACCTCCCTCTCAAAAACACCTCCCAACTTTCCTATCTTCTTCGATGGATCTCCCGTTTCACATATAAATAGCATTAACATTCTTGGACTAAGCATAAACAATAAATTGTCTTGGAAATGACATATCACAATGATTGCTAAAGCGGCCTCTAAGAAGCTGGGAGTTCTTTTTAGGCTGAGAAAATTTTTCCCTGCTGAGCAGTTACTGCAATTATATAGGGGTCTTTTTCCCCCTTGTATGGAGTACTGTTTTCACATATGGGGAGGCTCCGGTTGCTCCACTCCCCTGCTCACTATTACTTTTCAGTACCACAGTGGTAGGTGCTAGAGAGAATTGGCCTCTCGCATTCCACGACCATTGCGTCCCCCAGGTTCCACAAGGGGTGCTCTGCTTTCTCACGAATTTTGTGTGGATGCTGGAAACCCCAGACGAGCCCGTTCTGGTGCATCCTTCTATCCAGACAACTCTGTCCTGTGGAACTCTCTACTATCATCTATTTTTCCTCCTGTATTTAATCTGCCCACCTGAGGGAAGTGCGTTAGGTTCGGATCTAGGTTTTTTTTTCTTCTTTTCTCTTTTGTATGTGCCCTTCCTTGAAAAGGCTTGTGCTTGTGGGTGGTGGTGAACAGTATATATATATATATATATATATATATATATATATATATATATATATATATATATATATATATATATATATATATATATTAGCACATGCCTAAATTTATACATAATATGCATAGAGATTGAACTTGTTAACGAAATGTAATTATAATTTATTTAGCAAAGGAAAACAACAGCAAAAATTTAACATTTTTCCTTAATTTTGTTAATCACTAAACTAATATTAGCTCTGAAATTCACACACACACACACACACACACACACACACACACACACACACACACAGAACAAAGTCAATTTTGATAAGTGTGAAAATAATGTTTTGTTGAAGGTATTATGTTTCATATCATATGAGCAAATTTGTTTTTGTAACCAGACTTTTATTTTTATTTCTTTTTTATTTTTATATATATATATATATATATATATATATATATATATATATATATATATATATATATATATATATATATATATATATATATATATATATATATATATATATATATATATATATATATATATATATTAAATATTTGGTTTCACTTTAAGTAAGTTAAAGAAAAGATTAAATAGGGCTATGCCCTGAAGTGGTGGTAATAAATGTAGGCAAAATGGCAGTTCTATTTTTTTTTTTTTTTTTTTTTTTTTTTTTTTTTTTTTTTTTTTTGTTCTTTTTTAGTATTAAATAAATATTTTGGAAAAAATATTCCTTCTAACCTGTTTTATTTTTTTAAGATATTTTTTTTTTAAATAAAATTATATTTAAAATTTTTTATTATTTTACTCTTTTAGTTTATTTAAATTTTATTTATTTTGTTTGTATTTCTTTGAATGACAAGATGAGAGGTCGTGAGGGTGGGCGTAGGCGGGGGCTTTCTATTCACTTTGTCAACATCCGTGGCCTTCGTGCTAATGTCGAATCCGTAGAATATCACCTCTCTAACTCTCAACGTAACCTTTTGCTTCTGTCTGAGACCTAGTTGGACAGGGATTCTTTCTCTAACAACCTCAATGTCTCCAACTACAATTTTTTTTTACAATTTCCGAATAAATGGTGTAGTCTGTGTCTATATTAACATTAAAACTCCTGTGACACGTCTCGTAAATCTAGAATCTACTAATTTCGATGTTTTATGGCTTAAAATCTGTCTTCTTACTACTACAATTATCTTGTGTTTCTGCTACTTCTCCTCTAATGGAACAGATTTTCCAGTTCTTTTTCAATATCTCACTACTTCTCACGAGACTGTTACTTCATCTCATCCAAATGCTGAAATCCTCAATTTAGGGGATTTTAACGTACACCACTCTGAATGATTGGGCTCCTCTCATACTGATACAGGTGTGAAGGAGGCCAAATCATTCAGCATTCTCAACGATCTAGAGCAGTTGATTAGGGAACCCACACACATTCCAGATCGTCCTAATCAGTTCTAGAACACACTTTATTTATGCTTCACCACTACTGCTTCTAGATATAAATACACCATTTTCCCTCCTATTGGTAACTCTGACCATAAATTTAGAGCTCTTGATTATAATGCTTTCTCTCCAACAGCTCCACCATGCCCTAAACGAACATTCAGGCACTAAAATCGGGCAAATTGGGGGGGCAATGCGTCGCTTCTTTGCTAAATATCATTGGAGTGAACTTGCTTTGGCTCGGTGGACGTTACTGTCTCTGTTGAAAAGGTAGATTCATTCCATCTTCAACGAAATCTTTTTCTCCTCAAAATCCATGATTCGATGGCAGTTGTTTTCTTGTCCTTCGGGAGAGAGACAATGCTTAGCGTGAATGGAAAAACTCTCCTTCTCCTATCACTTTTGATAATTTTCATTCAGCTCGAAATCGTTGCAAGGATGTTTTTCGACGGACTAAGCGTACTTTCACAAAAAGGAAGTTCGCTGACCTCCATGGTTCTCCTACTGATAAAAATTTCTGGCCTCTTGTCAAAAATATCTCTAACAACTTCTGTAAATCTGCCTTTCCTCCTCTTATTCGCTCTGATGGTTCTGTAGCTAATACTCCCTCTGAAAAGGCTAATCTCTTCGGCCACCTTTTTTCATCTAATTCCACCCTGCTCGATTCCGGCATTCATCCTCCTACTCCTTCTCCTCTCAGGTATCCTATATTTCTACCTGAAATTACTCGTGATAGGGTGTATGGGATCCTGAAATCTATGAACGTCAAGAATGCCAATGGCCAGGATGGCATTCTCCCTCATGTTCTGAGGGAGTGTGCTTCCGAGTTAGCGCCTGTCTTCGTTCAGCTCTACCCTCTATGCCTTAATACTAATATTTTTCCTCAATGTTGGAAGCGTGCATTTGTTCAGCCGATCACTAAAAAAGGTAGCCGCTCTGACCCTTCTACTATCGACCTATAGCTCTCAATTGTATTTTGAAGCTCTCCTCAACCCTTATTTCCTGAATCATTTGGAGTCTCATTCACTTCCCTCTGATCACCAGTATGGCTTTCGTCGCTCGAGGTCAACTGGTGACATACTTTCCTATCTTACTGATCTATGGGTCTCTGCCCTTAGAGACTTCGGGGAGTCTTGTGTGGCGGCGCTTGACATATCTAAGGCTTTTGACCAGGTATGGCATGCGTCGCTGCTCTCCAAGCTCCTTTTCTTTGGGTTTCCTTCTTCCCTTTGTTTACTCTTGTCGTTTTCTCTCAAATCGTTCCATTTCGACATTTGTAGATGGAGCGACCTCTTTCTCTTTTCCTGTCAACTGTGGTGTTCCTCAGGGTTCTATTTTATCTCAAACTTTATTTTCACTTTTCATCAACGATCTTCTCAACTGCACTTCTACCTCTGTTCACTCTTATGCTGATGACTCAACTCTACATTCTTCTACACATTTCAAACTCTTTTGCTGTTAGAGTTGCTTCTCGTCTTCAACTTTCTGATTTTATTCTTGCTGATTTTGATGGGATTTCCCGGTGGGGTCATGGCAACTTTGTGAAATTTAACTCTTTAAAAACTCAACTTCTTCACATCTCCCTCTCAAAAACACTTCCCAACTTTCCTATCTTTTCCAATGGTTCCCCCGTCTCGCCTGTAAAAACATTAACATTCTTGGTCTAAACATAAACAATAAATTGTCTTGGAAACCACATATCACAAAGGTTGCTAAAGCGGCCTCTAAGAAGCTGGGACTATTCAGGTTGCAAGAATTTTTCCTTCTGAGTAGTTACTCCAATTATATAAGTCTTATTCTCATTTGTATAGTTATCACATTTGAAGGGACTCCGGCTCCTCCACTCTTCTGGATAGGGTTGAGTCAAAAGCCAAAAGATTAATAAACTGTCTCCTACTTTCAAACTCTCTTGACTCGCTATCTCTGCGATGTGACGTTGGCGCACTGTCTCATTTCTATAGATACTACAATGGCAGGTGCTCGAAGGAACTGGCCTCTCGCATTTCTCTACCGTTGCGTCTTCCTCGTTGCACAAGGTGTGCCCTGCTTTCGCATGAATTTTGTGCGGATGTTGGAAACCCCAGGCTGGCCCGTTGTGGTGGCTCCTTCTTTCCAGCCACCTCTGTTCTTTGGAACTCTCTACGATCATCTATTTTTCCTCTTGTATTTAATCTTCCTCTCTTCAAGGGTTCCGTCTGTGCCCACCTGAGGGATGTGCGTTAGGTTCGAGTTTGAGTGAGTTTTCTTCTTTTCGTATGTGCCCCCTCCTTGAAAAGGGCTCTGCCCGTGAGTGGTGGTGATCTGTATATATTTATATATATATATATATATATATATATATATATATATATATATATATATATATATATATATATATATATATATATATATATATATATATATATATATATCCCTCCTATTTTTTTAATACTTCTTTTTGTTTTATCTTGTCAATTTGTTTGTATCCTAATCCACTATTCTGACAGGTCATTTAGAGAGTATTTTTATCGTTTTAATTTATCGTCAGACAAGTTAATGGACCAAATTTTTCCATTTAAAATTGAAATATTTGAAAGATATGATGACTCATCATGAAAATCAATAAAATAGGAATACGTAAAGTTAGGTAATAAGAGCTAAGATCTAGATCTAGAATAGATAAAATGGATAGACTAAATCTCTTCAAAAAGAGCTGTAAGAATAAAACCATGCAAGCAATGTGACTCTCGCGTACTCCATACAGTGACGAAACCCCTCCTTATACAGAGCAAATACCTGGGGTAGTGAGAAAAATTCAGCATCAGCCAAAGAATACCCGAATACCCAGCCTCTTTGAAACTGGTTTAGTGAAAGAAGCAACGCTATTCTTCCAAGAAGGAATTAATTAGTATAAGGACAGGAGAAGATTCTCTATGCCTTTTGAAACAGGTGCTAGAGTTGAGTGAAAGATTTGATCACGTTGGTAGATAAATGTATTGTGCATCTGAAACACTGAAAAGACATCGCTTTCACTGCTTCACTTATACGTACAAGAAGATTGGTGATTATTTGCTTCAGGTTATCCCCTTATTACCAGCAACAGTATATGCAATTGAGTAAGTCACTATTGAAAATGAAATGAATAATGAAAGAAGATATCTTCAAAATAGTGGCTAAATGAAAAAAAAAATTTTAAAAATGAAAAAAATAAAAAAAAAAAACAACTAAAAAAAGTCCTTAAAGAAAGATGAAAATATAGTAGATAGTAAAACAGAATTTTGAGTCATTAATAATTTCAAAAAACGAACGGTAGCTATTAGCATTGTTAAAAAACGGGAAGTAGAATAACGGAAAGGACATCAGACACCATAAGGTGCAGGTTTGAAAATCGTAGACTCGAGTTAATCTCAAACGAAAACATTTGACATATGAAGAGCCAAGCGAACGGTTCACTAAAATATCAGAGAACAGTGAGGTTGTAGAGAACTGAAGGATTACAAATTAAAATATTAATTAAAAAGGTCATAAGGAAGATCACAGATAGGATTAAAAGGAAAAATGTTTTTCTAAAGTTCTTCCGATTTTATAATCGATTCAAACACTCTGAAAAGGAATAGATATTATGGAGATAGGATAATAGTTAGAAGGTTGATAAATGATTTCCCTTCATACAGTTTAAAAATTTTTTAAATAAACCATTTTATCTAACTTTCCTTTCACCCTAGTTACTTTTTCTTCCACACTGATTGATCACTTACATCTTCCTCTAAACATCTATTTACTTTGCCATGTTTTCATTTTTATGGTTTGAACTTTCTACAATACTTTCTAATTGATTTCTATCTATAAGTTGATGTTTCGCTTACTTTCTTTTTTTTCATAAAAAGTTCACATCTCACGTTCACATCTCACGGGCATTGCCCTATTCTAGGAGAAGAACTTTTCTAGGTAGAGTATACCTAGGATCCCGAAGTGGGATCGAACCGGTGCCCTCAAGCATGTAAGTCTATCACTCTACCGTTTGAGCCACGGTAGACGGTTTACTTCTCTTCTCTCTCAAGCGAGAGAGAGAAACAAAAATTTTTGATAAAATTTTCCTCTGCGGAATTCAAGATAACCCCCAAAAGAATTTTGGGGGGACACATCCCGTTAAATGCCAGATATATATATATATATACAATATACATATATATATATATATATATATATATATATATATACATATATATATATATATATATATATATATATATATATATATATATATATATATATATATATATATATATATATATATATATATATATATATATATATATATATATATATATATATATATATATATATATATATATATATATATATATATATATATATATATATATATATATATATATATATATATATATATATATATATATATATATATATATATATATATATATATATATATATATATATATATATATATATATATATAGATGAAGAAGATCCAAACAAACAATTTAATTGCCATATCCTGAATTGCCTTTGCAATTAGTCTTGCCTTAATCTCGCCGTCAACACCGATATTATATTTTTTCCCATTTGCCTTTTGAGCCATCATATGGCAGTAATTATAAAATTAATAATTAAAGAATATATATATATATATATATATATATATATATATATATATATATATATATATATATATATATATATATATATATATATATATATATATATATATATATATATATATATATATATATATATATATATATATATATATATATATATATATCTCAAAGAAGAATAAAACATTTAATAATATAGGATATTTATGTATTTATTTTTCTTATTTTTATTTTTTTTTTTTTTATATAACTTTTTTTGTCATATTTTTTTTTTTTAATTTTTTTTTTCATATATTTATGTTTGTTTTTGTCAATGGTCTTAAGTAGCAGTGACTTGGTATGTTTTTTTTTTTTTTTTTTTTTTTCATCAGCTTTTCAGTCATTTTAATGTTTTTAATATATTTTTAATACTATATTAAATATATTTAATATATTTTTATCATTACTCTTAACAATGGATTGGTATTTTCCTTTTCGACTTTTATATGTTTTCAGCTATATATGTTTTTTTTTTTTTTTTTTTTTTTTTTTTTTAACAACCACCTAAAAATTATTTTTTTCATAATCTTTTTTTTTTGTAAATTGCTTTCGTTTCTTATAGTATCGGGCCTGTATGAGGAGAAGCATTTGTCTTTTCGAAAGTCTTGCCCTATTTTATTAAATGTTTTATTCCTCTTTGTAGTTTTTATTCTTCTAACATACGACACGATTATAGTGTTTTTTTTTTATATATATATATATATATATATATATATATATATATATATATATATATATATATATATATATATATATATATATATATATATATATATATA
>SEYY01001223.1:211086-213586 GCA_009176605.1 Armadillidium nasatum
CCAAAATGGACAATTAAAATGTTACGGCAATTCAAAATTAGTATCAATTCCCAAATAGTAATGGGAAACGGTACTAGTGTATAATGGCAGTTAATCTATCGTAGGTAGCTATTATTAGCTACGTATGCTAACCCTTTACAAACAAAAACCCTACCAATTTCACACTTTTTATGTGCAGCGTGTACAGACTTTCAGTGTTGAAGTCTACCCATCACGATTACAGTTTTCTTTCTATTCTCCGATAATGCAATAAGTCACATTTTCATTCTTGTGTATTCTTTACCGATAAAGCAAAATTTGAAAGAGATTCGGTAATGAATACTCACAATTAGTATCAATTATCCTACCATAATCCTCATGCTATGATAGAATCTCGACATCGACAAACCTTTTTCCTGTAATGTGTGAGTAGGGATCATTGATGATCATCTGTTAGAACCCATGTTTTGTACAGACACATTATCTGGACGTTCAGGCAGGAAGGCTTTGGAGCAAGAGTTGTCGTGCCTCTAAACTGATTTTCCCCTAGCCATTTCAGTTAACGTTATGTTTATGCACTATTTTGCTCCGTTAGTCTGTAAATTGGTTTGCCAAACAGTATCTTGGCAATAAGCTTCCAAACCAATGGATTGATAGAGATAAACTGATTGCATGCCTGCACGCTCTCCAGATTGTAATTTGTTGGACTATTCCTTTCAGAGTCATTAACAATAACTTGCGTATGCAACACCAGTTCCTACACTGTCAACGTTCTTTGTTACCGTATAAACCAAGCCTTCGACGCTACAAGGAAGAATCCCGAAATCCTGGAGACTGTTCGTTAGTCCATGGAACGACGTTGTGAGGCATGTATCGCTGTACGAGGTTAACATTTCAAGCATCTTTAAAATGTATGTTATAATAATATTTATTTCTTAAAATGATAAAATTTTTTTTTTAATAAATCTTACTCTACTGGCTATTTTATTTGACTTTCCTCCATGTATTAAATTTTGCATTACGCTGCGCTACACAGTTATGGTGTATTGTTATGTTATGTTATGTTATTGTTATGTTATTGTTATGGTGTATGCCCTCTTTATGTGTAAATGTATATGGAATGCATCCTTATAGATGTATATACATTGCAATACCTATAGTCCTTTTATAGCTGTAAAGTTTGAACAGCGAGTTCGGAGACCGTTGTTCATAGATGTTTTTCATAGTTGGGGTTTGTACAACCACGGGTCCAAGCTCGGGGAAGCAATTCTAGAATGACTATATATATATATATATATATATATATATATATATATATATATATATATATATATATATATATATATATATATATATATATATATATATATATATATATATATATATATATATATATATATATATATATATATATATATATATATATATATATATATATATTATATATATATATATATATATATATATATATATATATATATATATATATATATATATATATATATATATATATATATATATATATATATATATATATATATATATATATATATATATATATATATATATATATATATATATTATATATATATATATATATATATACATACACACACACATATACATATATATATATATATATATATATATATATATATATATATATATATATATTATATATATATATATATATATATATATATATATATATATATATATATATATATATATATATATATATATATTATATATATATATATATATATATATATATATATATATATATATATATATATATATGCAGTTGTTTGTTGATTGACATTAACTGGATTAACGTTTAAAGTAGGATAATTCCTTCCCTCTAAAAATTACATTTCTTGGTTCCTAGATGGGAAAAGTGGGTTATCTGGATGTTCTTTCTTGTAAATGATTGACGAGAGAATGAAGGGAAGAAGCTACAAACTTACATCACATGAAGGTTGTGCACCAACAACTCAGCACACCTCAAATAACCTGGATATCAAGCACTAGACCTATTCCAAACATCATTGCACATCACCAGGTTATGAGCCAGCACCATAGTGCAACACCAGTTATTTTTCCTTACCGTATCCCACATCACCTGGAGGTCGTTTGCCATCATCATCCTACCCAACCGGTTATTTTCCACACTTCTCAGCACATCACCTATCTGGAAGTTATGCGCCAGCACTACATCACAACGCATCGCATATTACATAGCGGTTCATGGTGGTCATGCACCAGCTCCAGTGGTCATTTTTTCCATACCTCACCGACATCACCTTCAGGTAGTACACCAGCATCACACCAAACCAACAGTTTTTGTTTCGCTCAGCACCGCACATCACATTATCGTCCTACATCAGCATCACACCGCCAATTATTTCTTCTACTTCTCACCAAAAGCAAAAATCAGCGCAGCTCACTGCATCAAAAAAAGCGACCCTTTCACCGATCTGCATCAGCCAACACTAATCTGGATCATGCCTTCTCCTAAAAC
>SEYY01001223.1:228586-231086 GCA_009176605.1 Armadillidium nasatum
CTTTCAACTATCAATTAACAGAAATTTCCAAACAATTACATCTTCCTCAAAGATACGTAACATACTTTTTACGAGACTTAATATTCTTGGCTTTTCCTTCTCTAAGTTTAACTTGGACAAAGTTTTTTGTAATTGGTTAATTGTTCTGAGGTACCTACAGAATTTCTTCACACATTCCTCAGTTGATTGCCTCTTTCATAGGGTTGTCGATTACCTTTATTTGAAGGATGAATCACATATCCATGTGGATCTACTCACACAGTTTTTAAAAGGCGGAATCTTGAGCTTTTCACCTTACAAATCATTCAGCTCTTACTAACTCTGTACAATGTCTCTCATTTCTTTTTTTTTTTTAGTTGGGGATGGGGGTAAAATAAATCGATTCCCTTATACTATACCAATTACGATGGACACTGCTTATCTAAACTCTCAGACCACATACCTCCTCCCAAACTAAACTGATATTTTTTTTATTTTCATTGCACATATTCTAAAGTATATAGTGTATCGAGATATTTCAGCCTTTTATTAGGTAAAATTAAATATACATTCTTAATTCTAGGAGATTTTTATACGACGATATTTTACACAAAGGAGAAGATAATTAAAAAAAATTGGTTTAAATAAAAATTTATAATATTTATTTTACCTATTTTTTTTTTTATTTTGCAATAATAAATTAAACCCCTAAAAATAGTAATAATAATCACAAAAAAAAAACATTTAAAACCCTTGAACTCTCAATTATGAAAAGACTACGAATATGTGAGTATATTTGCATGTACAACTCTGTAAGTGAATAAAACATGTCTACCTTGTACAAATTCCTGAGTCTTTATATTTTACAAAGGAAACAGAAAGATTTATGCAGAGAGGAATTAAGAACGCTGTATAAATGATTCCCATTCCAATTCCTGACACCTCAATAAGGGGGTAGCTTGGAATGGTCTGACTAATACACAGAAACGATTCGAAACTCGACGGGAATGAAACGTTAATTGCAGATGGATGTAACTTTCATGTAGACATTCTGGGACAAATAGATTAGTTTCTTCTTTGTATGATATATATATATATATATATATATATATATATATATATATATATATATATATATATTATATATATATATATATATATATATATATATATATATATATATATATATATATATATATATATATATATATATATGGCAGAATGTAGATACCATCTTAATCGATTTAAACCATCCGTATTGAAACAATGTACTCTAGTAACCAATGGCTCGTCTCATTTAGACAGAAGGTATCTTTAGAGTACTCTCGACTGTACACTTGAGGAGGGCCTTTTTTTTTGGTATTTTGCTTGCATAATGTTTGCAAATTTCGTGCAAACATTTCTGATTTCTACTTACTAGCAATGAAAACACAAATACAATTCTGCAATTACAACTAACTACAACCTACTTCTTTCAAGGCAATCTGCAATTATGGACTGATTTTTTTAAGCAGAATATTAGTATCCTTTCTCAAAAGTAAAGAATGCAGGGTTGGCATGATTAAAATCAAAAGATTTAAATCAATAGGAATTTTTTCTACGTGATTGTTTTATTTAAAAATTTATTTTTTAAAAAAATGATGTCACTGTCTTCAAATTTTTAAATTTACAATATAAGAGAACTTGGTTCGAAAAAATGAAAATAAATTAAAATTAATATAAATTTAAAAATTTTATTGGGCTGCGGGAAAAAAGTTAATCAACGTTCCACGATATTTTTCATTAAATTATTCCTAGCGCCATCACTGTTTTAGCTTTGATGTCTTCCTTTAGCTATTTATTTTAAAAGGTTGGTGAATTATAAAAAAAAAAATTATAAATTTCATTAGTGTTAGGTTTTTTATTTAATTAATATTATTATAATTATTATTATTTTTTTATTTTAATTTGTTTGTTTTTTCTTTTGTAAGCTGTACCTGTAAAATCATGACAAACTAAATATAAACTACCTCGTATCAATGAATATAAACCTATTCAAAAAAATTTATTGTTTCTAAATATTTTCACAGAATTATATAGTTACTGAAGGGGTGAATAAAAAAAAAAGAAATCAGGGAGAATGAAAAACTTTAGAGTTAAAATAGAGTTGAAGGCAATCTACCAACAAAAAAAATCTGCCAACAAAAAAATCTATCAACAAAAAAAATCTACCAACAAAAAAATCTACCAACAAAAAAATCTACCAACAAATAAATCTACCAAAAAATCTACCCACAGAAAAATTTACCAACAAAAAAATATACCAACAAAAAATCTACCAACAAAAAATATCTACCTAAAAAAAAATCTACCAACAAAAAAAATATATCGACAAAAAAAATCTACCAACAAAAAAAATTACCAACAAAAAAATTCTACCAGCAAAAAAAAAATTTTCTATTCAGATGAATCAATTCACTAACATTTAATGTTCTACTTCTAACTATTTCTATTTTCTTATGTTTTAATTAAAGAAAGAATT
>SEYY01001224.1:0-7500 GCA_009176605.1 Armadillidium nasatum
TATATATATATATATATATATATATATATATATATATATATATATATATATATATATATATAAATAGTTTGCGGGAGATGCGGTGTTTGTCGAGGATTCTGGAAAAAAAGTTATGAAGTTGGGAATGGTTGAAAGAGCAGAGGAGGGTGTACTAAGGTGGTTTGGGCATGTGGGTAGAATGGACGAAGATAGAATGCTGTGAAGAATGCTAAAATCCGAGATTGAGGGGGATAGAGGTAGAGGAAGACCAAAGAGGAGATGGATGGATGGAGTGAGGGAGATTTTGGGTAGAAGGGTTTTGAGCTTGAAAGAGGGGAAGAGAGTTACGGAGGACAGAGGGAGATGAGGGGAGAGGGTGAAAGGTGACGTGTATATGTACTTGTATGATATTAATTAAGGAGGGCACCACCCCACGAAAGTGGGAAAGATGGAAAGTGATATATATATATATATATATATATATATATATATATATATATATATATATATATATATATATATATATATATATATATATATATATATATATATATATATATATATATATATATATATATAATTCCCTTTTATTAAGGGAGAATTTTTTGACTAGGCTCATCCGGGCTCGAACCTCAGGCCTAAGGATGACTTCTTCTACATTTCTTTTTTTGCTATTGTTACCTAAATCCTAAAGTCATTCTTAATTTGCTAATACTTTTCTTGATCGCTACCATACTCAGTCCTATTGTTGAAATCTGGATAGGTATTCTTTTAAGTTGTTCAACAAGACTCTTCTTGATAATGCCTCTTGCTCCTACAATGATGGGTACAATCTATACCACCTCTATATTCAATGTTCTCTTTTTCTCATATTTCAATCTATGGCATTAATCTCCTTTTCCCTCTCGTATGCCGATACTCCTCCATCCGATTGTACTCCTACTTCTACAATCCAACACTTATTTTCTGTTTTATCATGAATTGATTAGGTCCGATTTATTATTGGTTACATGAATTGACGTGGGTATATTGTAATCATATAGAAGTAAAACTATTATTTTCCTTCAATGCTTTTTGGGTTATGTTCCCAATAGTTTCTTGTTAGCAAACGGTATATTATATTTTTGGCAGAATCTGTAGTGTATTAGTCTACATATATTGTTGTGTCTTTCCGTGTATAACCCTCTTCTCTTTCCAGCAGTATCTGACATTTTATCTGATGCGTTTCCGGAACAAGTCGGTTCTTAGTGCTTGATGTTGTGCTGCTAATATGCTTCCTTCATCATTTTCTCTTAACCACCCCTTTATGAATACTTCATTTGATCTATTAAGTGTCTATAAATATTTTATCTAATATTTACTTGTGATGTTTTGCAAAAGTATGACTTTTCCACTGTTCTATGTTCTTATGGTCTCTACGCTCTTTATCTCACTCTTTGATTTATTTTATTCTTTTCTTTAAGGTTTCTTCATTAAACCCTTCTTCTTGTTCTATACTTTTATTTCGTAGGAAGTCATCTGATTTTTTTGTTATTGATTTTGAGCTAGGTTTCGTTCTTTCATAACACTGTACCCATTTCAAGAATTTATCTTCCTTCCCCTCCAAGTATCTTTTCATTCCAATTATTTCAGATTTATAGATTGTATCTATCAGTGGTACTACCATTCCTCTTTCTCTTTAGCTGCATGGATTCTCGTCAAGCACTGATTTTTATATATCAATTTATGGGCCTGAATCATCTGCCTCATTCATTACATCTAAGTTATTTAAATCTTCCTGCATTCTGTCTATTGCTCCAAAACTATATGATAGTACAGATATAGAGAGGGTCTTAATGGCTTGTATTTTATTCTTTGGTTTCAGCTCTGTTTTCAATATTAATTTTAATATTCTATATTTGGTTTTTAACTTTTTCATTATTAAGTTTTCTATTTTTTCTGATTCCTCAATTCCAATATACTTGTAAGTTCGTTCTTGTTTATTATATATATATATATATATATATATATATATATATATATATATATATATATATATATATATATATATATATATATATATATATATATATATATATATATATATATATATATATATATATATGACAGATTGAAAACTACCGCGGAAATGCTTGGTTTTTACGTGTTGATCGTTCCATCACTTTTGAAATGCTCCAAAACTTAACGACGGAGTTTCAGAACCACCTTCGGAGGTATTCAAACATGCTTCAAAGGTTGTTGAATTCAATTAATCAAGCTGGCCCTTCATCTTCAAGTTCTGTCTCTACATTCATCAATAACAGAGAGACAGTACACCACAATTTAATTCCTCGAGCTGGTCCTTCATCCTCAGCGTCTTCGTCTAGAAATCCGAAGAATAACGATAGTGATGACAGACAGAGAGTCCAGCATAGCAATGCAGAAAGAGGGACAGAAAAGGGAAAGACAGGTAAATTATTGTTATTATTATTATTATTATTATTATTATTATTATTATTATTATTATTATATTATTATTGACATTAATTCTATTTTATTTATTATATTCGTTATTATTTTTATTATTATTATATTTATAATTTTTTTTTTCAATTTTTAATATTATTTTATAATATTACTATTATTTTTTATTATTATTATTGGATATTATTTTATATTATTATTATTATTGAATATTATAACTATTAATTATCATCATTATTGTATTTAACATTGTTATCATAATTATCAGTATTATTATTATTCTTATTATTATTATTATATAAATTTTTTAATTTTCATAATCTACCATTACAAAAAAGAAAAAAATTAATGGTAGTAGTAGTGGTGATAAGCACAATTTTATTATTATTATTATTATAATTCTTATTATTATTATTATTATTATATTATTAATTATTATATTATATTATATTATATTATTATTATATATAATATATATATATATATTATATATATATATATATATATATATATATATATATATATATATATATATATATATATATATATATATATATATATATATATATATATATATATATATATATATATATATATAAGTAAACGATTGTTGTTTGTATAAATTCTGTAACTGAAAAATAGTTAAAGATAGCTGTTTGGTTTGGGAAGAGTTTTTTTTTTTTTTTTTTTTTTTTTTTTTCACTATTATTTAAAAAAAAAATTTTATTATTATTTTCACTGTTATTAAAAAGAAGAACAAAATTATTGTGTATTTTATGTATCTATAATTATTATTATTTTTTTTAGTCTCTTAATAGGACTTTTTTATTCGCAGACACTCAAAAACCATCAAGTGAGCCTATGGTCCCTCCTCCTGTAGTCTCAACCCGTCCGAAAAAGGTTCTTAGTCATAAAGAATATTTACTAAAGAGGGTGAAAGAGGGAAAAGAAGGAGCAGAAATGAAGGACAAACATCAGACTCCTCAAACAACTTCTACTGTTAGCTCACATCCCTCATCTTCATCTTCCTCATCATCATCACCAATGCGTTTTAGTCCTTCAACCTTTGGGGCTTTTACACATGCTACAATTTCAAAAATTACAAGATCTGCTTCGGGTTCAAGTTATATGGAAGCTGCTCCTTCAATGGCAAAAAAACATATTACAAATGAAAAATTTGTTGAGTCTAAAGGAATTCAACATGAAGTTCTTCCTAAATATTCAGGTAAGAAAATTCAAAGTGATAATACTTCCTTACTGAAAGCGGTTAAAAAGGAAAATAGTGAACAAAGTGTGATTACATATAAAAATAGTGAATTTAAATTGAGTGAATCAGTAAAAAGTAAATCTAAAACGATTAACTCTGAAAGTGAAAATAAAGTGATAAAATCGGAAAAAAATGAGCCAAAACTTGAGATAAAGGAGGAAGCCAGTCTCAAAGATAAAGTAATTAAGACAAATAGTGTTATACTTAATAAAAATAATCATGATAGATCTGCAAATAGTCAGCAGACGCCTGTCAATTTTGGTACAACAAATTTGGGCAAAACAATAAAACTAGAGGCATTAAATATTCATAAACCTCATTTAGAAAACCAGGATTATCACACAGTTGCAAGCACTTCTGCAGGATCTACAATTCTTAAAAATTCTAACTCTTTAGTATCTTCACCTCTAAAGAGTCACAAATCAGATCATAAACATGAAAATAAAGAAAAGAAACGTAAACAAAAAGAAAATGAAGAAACACTGGAAAAGGAATCTAAAGAAAAGAAACACAAGAAGAAAGACAAAGAGAAGGGCAAAGATAGAAAAGAAGAGATAAAAACTGAGAAGCAATCTCCAAAAGAAGGACCTTTAACATCTTTGATCAAAGCTGATAAAAGAATTTTTACACCTGAATTTCCAAACCAGGATTCTGCAAGAACTTCCGCAGAATCTACAACTCGGAAAAATTCTAGCTCCTTAGTATCTTCACCTCTACAAAGTCACAAATCAGATCATAAACATAAAAATAAAGAAAAGGAGCGTAAACAAAAAGTAAATGAAGAAAATAAAGAAAACCTGGAAAAGGAATCTAAAGAATCTAAAGAAAAGAAACACAAGAAGAAAGACAAAGAGAAGGACAAAGATAGAAAAGAAGAGATAAAAACTAAGAAGCAATCTCCAAAAGAAGGACCTTTAACATCTTTGATCAAAGCTGATAAAAGAGTTTTTAAACCTGATGTTTCTGAGACTAATGTCAAGAAATTACCAGCTTCTACCCCACTTGAAAGAGAAAGTAGAACCAGTACAGCAGCCGACACATCTGTTCGAAAGAAGACAACCAAACCCAAATTTCGTTTACAAGGAAATGCTTCTGGATCCTATGTTAGTCCACCAAGAGGAATTCCTCCCAAAAAGGTTTATTCGCCAAAATTTCAATATAAAATACCCAATTATAGAACAAAACCAATAAGAGAAAGTGAGAGCCGAAAACGTCAACGAGACGTCCGTCAGGTCGATAACACACTTACACTTTCTCCTAGCATTCCACAACCTAAAAGACAATTTACAGAAAATCTTAGGCAAAACGACTCTCAGTATGGGTTTTATTATGATCCCCTTCCTCCTCCTCCTCCCAATAATATCAACATTCATTGTAATCAACCTGTGAATAATCATTATCAACAACCTCTTCACTCTAATTTACAACCCTCTGGGATGAATGTTAACATGAATAATCATTTTTACAATTATTATGGACAGTGTTGGCAAATTCCTCCTACAAATATGTCTCACCCTTCATATACTAATATAAACATCTCTTCGGACCCATCTTATCAATATCCACAACATCAGTATATTCCACAACAGCAAGGTCCTGTTTCAATGCCTCAATATCAACATCAGTATATTCCACAGCACCAGGATTCTGTTTCAATGCCTAACATACATATGCCTCCACCTCACCCTCAAGATGCTTACCAAACTTACAATTTTCCACCACCTCTTAATTACTCACACGAATATGGTCAACATTCCATACCACCTGCGCCTCCTCCTGACTCAAATACAGTTGTGAACCCTCCTTTACCACTTGGATCTCCTCCTAAGAAACCTCCAACACCTCCACCTGAATGAGTTAACTATATCAGCCCCATTAATTTGTAGAAGTTTGGCTTTCTTTATTTGCTCTGTATTTTTTATTAAAATTGACGTCAATAACTTTTATTATTATTATTATTATTATTATTATTATTATTATTATTATTATTATTAACCTATTTTATATTCATTTAGTAATAGGTATTTCAATTTTCATGTCATCACACTTTATAGAATAGACATTTAATTTCCCCATTTAGTATGCCATTACTATTATTATTATTTTCATTAGTATTATTATTATGTTATATAATAATTATTATTATTATTACAATTACTACCTGTACACTTTAAGCAAAGTTTTACATTTTTAATTTTTATTGAAACGTTTGATACAATTTTATAGAAAGAATTTTTTTTAATTCTAGTCATTTTTTTATTTAACTTTTGGTAAATTACTTTTTTGTAATAAATCTTCATTTAAAAGAAATTAATTTTTATTCCTTTTAATCCTACTAAATATATATATATATATATATATATATATATATATATATATATATATATATATATATATATATATATATATATATATATATATATATATATATATATATATATATATATATATATATATATATATATATATATATATATATATATATATAAAGAATTAAACAAAAGAGTTAATTTTAAAAAGTTGGTTTATTAAGCAAAAAATATAAAGTTTGAGATTTATGTTTGCGGAACCAGGAGTCACAAAGTTGGTTTCTCCAAAATTTGCACAATTAGATTAACTCTTAATATCAAAAGAACATCTATGTAAAAGTAATACCAAAGAAAATTCAAAGTTAGGAATATAAAATTAGACCAACGTCGTCTGTGCGAGAGAAACATTATAATAAGAATTAAGAACTCACAACGATTTAAAATGGAAAGATACAGTTGAAAAAACTTATACTTTCTCATCTGAAAGTCCAGAAAAGTAAATCAGAATTCCTCGCACAAACTAGTCAGTCAATAATGATTTGCGATGGAACTTTTCAAAATAAAGATTTTCAGATTTCGATGGACTTCTCTGTGGAACAAATTCACTTCGAACAATGTTTCACAATGTTTCTAGAAGGAACTTAAAAGGAAAGTTAGACAGAATATTATGATGAGAATTTCCAAATAAAGATTAAGGCCAAACAGCGCTTCGATATAATATTAACTATTTAGATTAAGTAAAATTAACTTTACACATTCCCAATTTAGAGTTTTGTTAATTCACAAGAGTATTTAAATTACTCGAATATATCGAAAGGTAACTCTTATCAATATGAATTTAGAAAGGTAACTTCTTTCAGGGACATTTGAAAGGTAACTTATCAGTGTGAAAATCAAAAAAAATTTCAGAATGAAACTTAAAAGGCAACTGATCTCGAAAAAATAGCAACCTACCATTTTAGTTACAGAGCTAGCTTGTTATTCTCAAATGGCATTTCTTTAGCTACATATATATATATATATATATATATATATATATATATATATATATATATATATATATATATATATATATATATATATATATATATATATATATATATATATATATATATATATATAATGTGAGTGCGTGAGTGAGACTAATGCACGCTTTCCTCTTGCGAAAAACCGAAAAAGACGCAAAACGAAGACCTGAATCTTGAATGAGCGATCTTCAGGCTGCAAATTGAATTAGGAAGGCTTTTTGCAAGTAATGTTCATGAAAGAGTTAAAAGGTGGGTGGGTCTGGGGGACGGTGGAAAGATGGAGTGCTTGGGGGGGGGGGTGAGATTCTATGAACAGATCGAACAGATCTCTCTAAGTTCTTTCAGTTGTGACACCTGAATGGCAATAGGAAATTTTATAAATTAATGCTACGTAAATTTTAATTACATATCAGCAAAGTATACATATATAATGTAACGATATGAAAAGCTAAAA
>SEYY01001224.1:10000-20000 GCA_009176605.1 Armadillidium nasatum
AGATTGAAAACTACAGCAGAAATGATTGGTTTTTACATGTTGATCCTTCCATCACTTTTGAAATGCTTCAAAACTTAACGACGGAGTTTCAGAACCACCTTCAGAGGTATTCAAACATGCTTGAAAGGTTGCAGAATTCTATTAATCAAGCTGGCCCTTCATCTTCAAGTTCTTTCTCTACATTCAACAATAACAATAGTGAGGACAGAGAGACAGTACACTACAATCTAATTCCTCGAGCTGGCCCTTCAATTTCAAGGTCTTTCTCTACAATTAACAATAACAATAATGAGGACAGAGAGACAGTACACTACAATCTAATTCCTCGAGCTGGTCCTTCATCTTCAGCTTCCTCGTCTACAAATAAGAATAACAATAACAATAGTGAGGACAGACAGACAGTACAACACAACAATCAAATTCCTCAAGCTGGCATTTCATCTTCAAGTTCTTTCTCTACATTCAACAATAACAGAGAGACAGTACACCACAATTTAATTCCTCGAGCTGGTCCTTCATCCTCAGCGTCTTCGTCAACAAATCCGAAGAATAACGATAGTGATGACAAACAGAGTCCATTACAACAATGCTGGACAGACGAATACAAGGCCTCGGAAGGTATTATCAACAAACAGTGCAGAAAGAGGGACAGAAAAGGGAAAGACAGGCAAATTATTATTATTATTATTATTATTATTATTATTATTATTATTATTATTATTATTATTATTGACATAAATTCTATATTATTTATTGATATTCGTTTACTACTTTATTATCATTATCAGGTCTATAGAGTTAATAAATTTTTCATTTTTTAGTGTTATTAATTTTTAATATTACTATTTTTATAATATTTTTATTATTATTATTATTGGATATTATTTTATATTATTATTATTGAATATTATAACTATTAATTATTATCATTATTGTCTTTAACATTATCATAATTATCAGTATTATTATTATTCTTATTATTATATAAATTTTTTAATTTTCATAATCTACCATTACAAAAAAGAAAAAAATTAATGGTAGGAGTAGTGGTGATAAGCACAATTTTATTATTATTATTATAATTCTTCTTATTATTATTATTAATATTATTAATATTATTATTATTATTATAATTATTATTATCATTATTATTGTTTCGAATATAACCACATCTTTATTAACATGTCGTGATAAAGAAAATCTCGATAGAAATATATTATTATTTACGGTTTATTATTATTACGATTAATATTATTACAAATAATATCATTATTATTTTAATTATCCAATATTTGTTTTTTATTTAAAAACTACATTTTAATAATGATTGATTTAATGAGCTCAAGGGACGAATTCGTCCCTTCAGAAGCCCATTTCAGTTTTGTATATATATATTTGTATATATATATAAGTCAATAGAACATATTGAGAAGATAAAGAAATTTTACCTCTCAGAGGTCGAACCACCGCATGTTGCGACTGAGAACGACAAAAGACTCGGTGCTCTACATTCGGTGGTTTGACCCCTGAGGAGGTAAAATTTATTTACCTTCCCAATTTGTTCTACTGATTTTGTATAACTTAATGCTTTCTTTATAAGCATTATTGAGTAAATCTTAGAGAGCGGTGGAGGAACAGGGTGAATACCTAGTGACGGTGCCTTGTCGGGAAGATCGGTTGCTTGAAACTGTTCTTGAATCGAACATTTTTGAGTTCGTAGATGGCTCAGGGGTAGAGCACCGATTCTTTTGTCGTTCTCAGTCGCAACATGCGGTGGTTCGACACCTGATGAGGTAAAATTTCTTTATCTTCCCAATATGTTCTATTGACTTTGGACAACTTACTGCTTGGTTTATGAGCATTATTATATATATATATATATATATATATAATATATATATATATATATATATATATATATATATATATATATATATATATATATATATATATATATATATATATATATATATATATATATATATTAAATAGAAAAATTTAATTTTAAAAAGTTGGTATACTAGGCAAAAAATAGAGAGAGATTTATGCTTGCGGTACCAGGAGTCAAAGTTGGTTTATCCAAAATTTGCCCCCTTCTTTCGGCACAGGCTGAATAAGCGCACGTTTCAAGCAAGAAGGGAAGGTTTAAGTAGAAAGACAGACGAAATAATTTACTAAGGCAGGGTGCAAGCTCGGAAGCACAAGTTTTGAGAGTCACAGGAGGGATACCGACAGGGCCGTACGCCTTCTTAGCGTTAAGCTCAGAGAGAGTAGAAAAGACGTCTTTAGAAGAAATTACAATTTAGGAATAAATGAGTTGGAGGGGGTTGAAAGAGGAGGAACAGTATATATATATATATATATATATATATATATATATATATATATATATATATATATATATATATATATATATATATATATATATATATATATATATATATATATATATATATATATATATATATATATATATATATATATATATATATATATATATATATATATATATATATATATATATATATTCAAAAGTCTTTCATTAAGATCGATTATTCTATTATAGGGTAGCTTTTCTAAACCTTATTTCAGGTCGTATAAGCTTTTTTACGTATATACAAATATAAATATTTGCATATACAACCTATCTCACTACAACCGAATATGAAGCGCAAATTTGACCGTAATAAATTTTATCACGCCTATGAAAATTTAAACGTAAACGTGAAACGAAAATACTTTCTCTAGATTAAATCTAGAGAACACAAATTTTCTCAAGATAAAATTATCAGATGTTCGATTATTTCATTAAGGTTGTTCAATGTGCGAACAAAAATATATCCAGATGTAAAGATATTTGCAAGTTCAATGTTAATAGTATCAGTCGACTATTTATATCGATATTTTAGATGTTTAGTTATTTTGTAGGCTATGTTTCTTCCTGAAGACGAAGTTTGGCGATTATACAAATATGTAACATTTATACAAACGAAGATGTTAATTTCTTTGGTAAAAGCTTTTTGAGAAAAATTGTGTTTTTCTCACCGCTTAAAAAAACGAATATATTCTATCTGTCTCCAGCCTACAAGAATACGTAGTTTGCTCAGTAAACAAAACAGAGCTTTCAATAATTGACGAATATTGACACGAAAATCTCTGAATGTAAACTGTGTTACGTCAAGAACACTCCCAACCTCAATTCAATCACTTGCACAAGAATATGACTCGATTGAACGACTATACAAGTAACAGAACCGAATCGTAGACTATTTTTTCTGTATGCAAAGTTAAGATTTTAAACTCTTTGATGTATACGACGAAATTAGACTATTTTTAAACCGAATTATCGAAAAATATATAATCATAAACGATGAAGACACAACGAAAGGTCTAGGAACAATAATTTTGCTCTACTAGATTCTGATAAACAAAGAACAAATAATTTTACTCGACTACATCTAGAGAAACATAAAACAATAATGAATTCAAAACTGGCAACCTTTGACTTTAACTCTAGTCTCCAAAAACATGAGTCTCTTTTAACTAGTAAAATTTTTAAACTGGCAACTACCAATTATAATTTTAATAATTATATATATATATATATATATATATATATATATATATATATATATATATATATATATATATATATATATATATATATATATATATATATATATATATATATATATATATATATATATATATATATATATATATTTTAATGAAAAAAATAAATTTAAAACTTTTTTATTAATAATTGCCGTTTTTCTTATGGAAGTTTCTTTCCTGGTATTACCATCAAATGACAATACCACAAGGTTATTTATAATGGCAATTAATTATAGAATCAAACAATTCTTCGATTGTGTTATTTTTCCCTCTTCATTTTGTGATTAACAAAAAAATATTTTAAACAATTTTATTGAGTTTTTTATTTGATAAAAGATCAAAATAGACACCGTAACGATAAACTTGACAAAAAATAGAGAATATTTAATATGTAAGACCAGGAAATATTTACACAAAGTAACTCAGTGATTATTTTGACCCTTAATGCAAGGAACAGTAAGGATAAAAACACTGGTAACTAAATTCAAACTTTCAATAAATAAAGATAGCTTTTAGAGAGTACCAACCCTTACATATAAGGATGATGTTTTTTGGAGTATACAAATGATCCTCATGATAACGCATTCTATCAAAGTAATCTTATCATATAATTATATTGGCAAATTTATTTTGTAAGTCTTAAATCTCATACGTCTATCAGAGTTCTTCTTTTTAAAGCATTTCATAAATTTCTTTCATAATCACAATCCAGGATCCGAAATTCAATACCAAAAATCGTTATAAAAATTTGAAGAAAAAAAAATACAAAAATATTTAACTTTTACTATAATAATTATATAATAAAGAAAATATTAATCCATTCTCGCATTCATCAACAGGGATATCATTTTGTTGTTCCGATGGTAAATTCGGACAGATGACACAGCAACTACTCTTCAGATCCCTAACCTTTATAGAACCTTATCAGGACCATCAGGAAATACCACTTCTTCTTGAGCATTGAGTACAGAAATAAACATGTGGTAAATATGATCAGACGTTCTGAAAGACTTGGATGTTTACATTCCATCTATACCATACTGCGACAACTTTTGCCTCAGCCTAACATGGGGTACTTTATCAAAAGCCTTGCTAAAGTCTAAATATATGACATCAACTGGATCACCCCTGTCTATACTTTCAGTAATATATACCATAAATTCTAGTAGATTTGTCTGACATGATCTACCCTTTCTAAAGCCATGCTGGGAGTTATGTAGTATCTTGTTATCATCTAAATGCTTCTCTATATGACTTTTCAGTAACTTTTCCAAAATTTTCAAAACCAGAGATGTTAAACTAACTGGCCTATAGTTCTCTAAATCTTCTTTACTACCTTTTTTAAATATGGGCACCACATATGCTGCTTTCCAGTCCTCAGGTACCTCTCCAAAAGCAATAGATCGCTTAAAAATCAAATAAAGTGCCTTTGCAATACTGCTACTCCCCTCTTTTAGAATTCTACCATACAGACCATCCGGACCCGCTGCCTTATTTGGGTCAATATGTTCTAGTAAGGATGCGATTTCATTTAACTCAATTTGAAATGTTGTACACCTATTCATTACATGTATACTAGAACTATTACTCTCTAAACTGCTATCCAACCTTTCCTCAGTAAACACTGATGCAAAATAAGCGTTGAAAATATTAACCAATTCCTTATCTGAACTTACTAAATTCCCATCAATTTTAATTGGGCCAATTTTCTTATCCTTACTTTTAAATTTATAAAAGCTAAAAAACTTTTTCAGGTCTTTATTACTGTTTCTTGCCAAATTAATTTCTGCCATTCTCTTTGCTTTTCTTATTGACTGGTTAAGTTCATTCCTAATTCTCTTATAATGTTCAAATCTTCCCCCTACTCCTACCTTTGAATATTTTAAAACATCTACGCTTTTCACTGATTTTCTCTTTTATCTCTCTACTCCACCAATTAGGTTTTCTATTTGCCACCCTAATGGGTTTATCTTTAAAACACACAGACTGAATGGTAGCCAATATTTGCTTGAAGTATTCCCACATGATGAAACAATTTTGACCATTAAACTCCTTTATCCCAGTCAATTTCATTAAGCATTGCTCGGAATTTGCTAAAATCTCCATTTCTGAAATCTAATATCTTTTCCCTATTGACTTGCAATTTGGGCCCAGACCTCACATTCCAGTTAAATCTAATAATATAATGATCACTAGCTCCTAAAGTCTCCCCTACTTCGACATCATTCACCATCATTTTCATCATTTGTTAATATTAAATCTAACAATGCTGCATGCCTTGTTGGTTCTTGGACCATCTGACTCAAAAAGTTGTATAGAATACAATTTACAAATACTGAACTTCTATTAACTATACTACTCAAAGAATTCCACTCAATGTCTGGAAAATTAAAATCACCCATAATGACTATTCCTTTTACATTATTTTCACACGCTACCTTGATTTCCTTCACCATTTCTTCATCTAATACTTGACTCTGATCAGGAGCTCTATAAAATGCTCCTATCCTATATGATTTATTATACATAAGAATATCTACCCACACAGATTCCACATCCTGATTTGTTTTAATGTCAGCTATTAACACTGATTCAATATTGCCTTTAACATAGAGTGCTACACCTCCACCACTTCTTCCTCTACGTTGGTATAGGTAAAATGAGTATCCTTCTATTTCATATTCCTGTAGGGAGTCTCCGTAAAATGCCTCATTAACCCATGCTTCAGTAATGCAAATTATGTCTAGATTCTCCTTTATAATGTAACTAATCAACTCATCTTTTTTGTTCCTAAGACTCTGAGCATTTGTGTAAAAACATTTCAAACTAAACATGTCCTTATATGTATCCTTGTATGCATGACTATGCATGAATGAACTGATAACTAGGATGGGATAGACCTAGTCTTTCGTGCATGTATTAGTATTGTTATTATTTGTTTGGACTGGGACAGTCTCGATAGGCCCTTGTGGCTTCTAACTGTCTCTATTTTCCTATGTTCCTATGTTCCTATGTTTTCTTCCACTTCTCCATTTGAATAATTTATCAACACTGAGAAGAATACTCATTTCAATATTACCTTATGATCTCTTGTTTTTGATTTCAATTGACTACCACTCGTTTGTTAACATAAAAAGGATGTTTTCGATAATGAAACTTTTAATAAAGAAATATAAAAAAACTTTAAATCACTCATTGTCTTCAAAAGAATACAAAAAATGGACATTTGAGACTCTCTTTCTGTATATATATATATATATATATATATATATATATATATATATATATATATATATATATATATATATATATATATATATATATATATATATATATATATATATAGTGAGAGAGAGAGAGAGAGTTTATTATGATAAAGTTGAAAGTGCAAAATAGGAAAACTTTACAAGAGAATACTTATACTTCAATTTTAATAAGGATAGATTTACATAACTGTCGAAAATTTGAAATGGAAGGGAAGGAAAAGGGTGGGGTGAAAGGATGAGAAAAGGGAGGTGGGGGAAGGTAGGAGAAAAGGGAGATGGGAAAGGGAGGATAAAAGGGAAATAGGAGTAGGAGAAAAAAGTAGAAAAATAAATCGACATTTTTTTTTTTTTTTCAATAAATTGCTTTTAAAAAAATTAAATTTGATGAAATTGGAAGAAATTTTAAAATCGTATAAATACTCTCTATCTCTCTCTCTCTGACATACACGTATTATATACAGTGTATATATATATATATATATATATATATATATATATATATATATATATATATATATATATATATATATATATATATATATATATATATATATATATATATATATATAATTGCTTTCACGACTAACGATTTACGATTTTTGTGCTATACTCGAAGCCTCAGCCTGTTCCAGTTTGGTAAGTTTGATTATATCTACTATGGCATGAATGGTAAAGTGATTGACTCACGTACATGAGGATGCTTGTTCGATCCGATCCTGATTGCGCATCCTAGGTATATACTACCTACAAAAATCCCCTCATCGAATAGGATAATGCCTGTGGAAAGCATACTTTTGTCTTAAAAAAAATAAAAAAATAAAAAAATAAATAAAGTTACGTTGCTATTCTGTTTTAATTAAACTCTCGACTGAAACCAGTTTCAAAAACTAATAAAAATTGGACTGAAATTATCCAATACAAGAATGTAATATTGAAAAACATAAATGACATAAATTATAAATATCATAAAAATAGCGTTAAAATATATAACATAAAATCGCATAGAATAAGAACTCATTAAGAAAGATGTTAATGAGAGATTTGTAACAGGACGAAAACACTTTCTTAGAAAACCACGAAAATTATTTCAATGGTAAAAGAATATAAACGAGGGTGTCACCCCATAAACTTTGTTACAGACAGACCCTCGTCCGCTATAAAATAACACTGAATGTTAACGTAACCTAAACACCCAAAATTGAAGTCAGTGCTCAGAAGTGTAACGTTTTCTCTTTTGTTTTTCCCCGTTTCCAACCACACCAGCTCAGGTTCCATTTTAAAAATTTATCATTTCAAAAATTCTAATTCTATTTACTTTTTAAATCAAGATTTAAAAATTACAAAAAAATATTATTTCTTAATTATTTAATCTTAAAATTCTGATTTTAAGTCACATACAAGAAACTGATCAAATTTTGTTTTATCTCAAAATTTGATTAAATATTAACATATGAAGTAAAAAAGAAAAAGTCGGTTAGTTCTTTTTATTTCTTTCCACATATATATATATATATATATATATATATATATATATATATATATATATATATATATATATATATATATATATATATATATATATATATATATATATATATATATATATATATATATATATATATATATATATATATATATATATATATATATATATATATATATATATATATATATATATATATATATTAGCAATGGCATCCGAATCTGCGAAGCATCCTCATCAAAATTAACATCCAATTAAGCATCCGCATCCGCACTTCCGAAAATTCATGCATCCGCACTTTGACGAAATTCTACATCTGCCTTCACATATCGCTTCAAAACTCGCATCCGTATCCGTAAATAAGAAAATATGACATGCGATCCATCACTACTTATATATATATATATATATATATATATATATATATATATATATATATATATATATATATATATATATATATATATATATATATATATATATATATATATATATATATATATATATAACAAGAAAACAGATTTTCCTTAGAAAAACTAGTATTTAACAAACTCCTTTAACAAATTCTAGATAACCGGAAAACCTAACCTAACCTAACCTAACCTAACATAACCTAACCTAAGAGATTTTAACTAAAATAAAGTTTTTATTGTAACATATATATGCTGAGTAATGTATTATTATTATTATTATTATTGCTATAATTGTTGTCGTTTTTATTATTATTATTATATTTTTCGTCATTATAAGTTAAATTTTATTTACAAATAAGAAAATTGCATTTAAAAATGTCATGAAATTAAATTTAAAAATTTTTTTTAAAAAGTTACTGAAAAATTTCGCCATTTTGTTTTCGAAAACCTTAAAATAACAAAAAATTAATAGATACAACAGCCTTAATTTCCGCCATTTTGTGAGTACATATTTTCATTCTTCTTCTTCTTCTTCTTCTTCTTCTTCTTCTTATTTTATATATATATATATATATATATATATATATATATATATATATATATATATATATATATATATATATATATATATATATATATATATATATATATATATATATATTAAAATACATTTAAAACAAAAATTAAATAAAGAACGAATATGAAAATTAAGATATTATAACAAAAATGAAAATATTAAATTAAATTTAAAAAAAGATTTAAAAAAATTTTTTTTTAAATATCTCTTCTGGTGGGCAAAGGCCAGAGGCCTACCAACTTATTAAAGAATTGATGAAAAAGGCCGGAATTTGGTAGCTAATATATATATATATATATATATATATATATATATATATATATATATATATATATATATATATATATATATATATATATATTATATATATATATATATATATATATATATATATATATATCGAAAACACACAAATGAAACCTTCATCTGTTCTTAATATTCTCGGTGTATCTTTTTCTCGTTTTCCTTCTTAAAAAGTTCACACAGTTTCTCTATCTAAACAAGCCTCTAAGAGGATGAGTGTTCTGAGGCGCCAATAGAATTTTTTCATGAATCATAAGATGATTGCTCTCTTATAATGGTGTTGTCCGCCCCTGTCAAGAGAATGCTTCACAAATCTGGGTTAGTTCCACTCTTACACCTCTCC
>SEYY01001224.1:37500-55000 GCA_009176605.1 Armadillidium nasatum
CTAATATATTAAAAACTTTTAACATTATTTTTATTAATCTTCTTGAATAATTGGTATTAACTAAATATATAAATTTAAAAAAAAATAAAATAAAATAAAATAAAATAGAAGTATATCTATTTAAAAATTTTTATATTAACATTTTTATGTTCCAGATTTGTCGTACGCGATTTGAAGTTATTGTTTATTAAAGAATCTGACTTTATGAAAATGACGTCATCAAACGATAGATGGTTTTATACCAGAGAACAAATCCTTAACTCCCCCAGTCGAAGAGATAACATCCCCTTAGAAACAGAAATTAGTTATCGCCAACTAGGAGCTAAACTCATACAAGATATGGGACAACGGCTTCGAGTGTAAGTAATTATTTAAATTATTTAATTATTAATTATTAAAATATTAAATTTTTACATGTTTAAAAAAGTTCCCTAATTCCACCCCCCCCCCCTTCAAAATAAAATGCAGGGTGGCATATTTGGTAGCATTTTAACAGAATCAATATCCCACAATCTTTTTCATTTAAACTGATGGAATTAATAATAATAATAATAACAATAATTAATGAAAAAAGAATATTTCACACTAGTTCTTGTATTTTTACTTACAACTGTATATAAAATCAAAATAAATTTTTTCTCTTTTTTGGAAGGAGTGGGGGTGGGGGTGGGGGTGAGGGGAACGGCAATGGTTCACTTAAAACTTTGCAGCTCCAAGGCTGATATAAAACATAAAATTATATGATTTAAATTTAAGTATTTTACAGTATTTATTAATTTTCACATATTAAACTCATTCCTCAAGTAATGAGTTGTACAAAAAACTGGCATATATATATATATATATATATATATATATATATATATATATATATATATATATATATATATATATATATATATATATATATATATATATATATATATATATATATATATATATATATATATATATATATATATATATATATATATATATATTTATAATTAGGTGGTAAAAAATATTTAAATATTTCTAAATTTCAAAATATTAAATTAAAATTCAAAATTATTATTATTATTTGATTAAAATTGTATGTATGAAATATGTCTGGCACATCTGGTGTGGTTTCACACACACACACACACACACACACACACACACACACACACACGCACGCACGCTTCCTTGAAAATGGAAAGTCTAGGATTTTTCGTCTTATAAACTCTCTCCTGTCTCTTTCTAAATATAAATATGTTGAGTCACTCTTTCTATAATATTTCAATTACAATACACACTGTTCTCCTTAACTTTCCAGTCGCATACCTCTTCCATTGAGAAGAAGCTCATGGCACACATTTTTACACAGTCTCATAACTTTTTTTGTCCAATTTCTCAGTTATGTGAATTCTAAAGGCTGTTGTAGTATGAAATACATTTAACTCATCTCTTTTCCAAAGTTGCTTTCGGGTTCAATCCTTCAAACGATGCGTATCGGGGCATGTCGGTCTTTAATTTTAACAGGTTTCTGATTAATCAACTATAGTGGAAATGAGTAGGCTTTAAACCAAGGGAGGCCAACATTAGGCATACCTCCCGTCAATTTGTTTCAGATGCGCCATACAACTCAAATACTTTGCCTATCTTTTATAGAAATAATTAATATTTTTAAACGATTTAATTATTTAATTATTGCATCTTCATTACGTTTTCTTCACCAAAGAAAAATTGTTTTATAAATGCGAGGATGCAATACGCCACACATGGCTACCCCTGAGGCTTAAAACCTCTGCCCACTAGGGTTGATATATATATATATATATATATATATATATATATATATATATATATATATATATATATATATATATATATATATATATATATATATATATATATATATATATATATATATATATATATATATATATTTCAGAACGCAGTTAGCCATCAACACAGCAATTGTGTATATGTACCGATTCTACATGTTTCATTCGCACAAAAAATTTCGTCGTTATAAGTTGGCACCAGCAGCTCTCTTCTTGGCTTGTAAAGTCGAGGAACAAATCACGGAGATCTGAAGATGTGGTTCAAGTCGCCCATACCCTCTTGTACCCCAAAGAGCCTATATTGGAAACAAGATCAGAGGTAAGCATTTTGAACTAATTTTTAGATTCTGTATTATGTTATTCAAAGTTCTTCTATTACTATTATGATTGTCGTTATTATCTTTATTAGTAGTAGTAGTAGTAGTAGTAGTATGATTATTCGTTTCGTATATTAATGATGTCGTCAGAGTAATTAACGATTGAAAAGTCATTCTTTATGACAATGATATTGTTCTCATTAATTTGTATCTTGATCTAAATAAAGTTACGACAGATCTTGACAATATTCGAGGGTAAAGTATATTGAATAAACTTAAATTAAACTCTGACAAAACAAAATTCATGATTGTTTCACTTTGACCAAAGTATAATAGTATAATGTTAGGGATATTTTTTTGGGCCTTATCTCTATAGAAAGAGTAACTTCATTTAAATATTTGAGATTATATATTCAAAATAATTAAAATTTGTAATTCATATTTGCTAACTTGGCGTCTGCTCTTAATAGAGTTAATGGTATGTTATATTCCATGGAAAAAATTGTTATCCTGCTCTACTCTTATTATAACTTTACATTATTCTTTAATTTACCCATTAATTAATCTACATTTGCTTGCATTGGGGTCTTCCCTCTCCTTTACATTTGAATTATGTTGAATGTTGCACTGAGCAATTCAATAAGAAATATTGGTTCTAATTTGAATATTGGAAGTGTTGGTGAGCTTTACTGATTTTATGGAATATGGTCTCTTAAACAAGTATACAATAAAATGTCACTGAATTTATGTATGGCTCTATAACTGGATCCTCTGTATTGCTTAATAATTTGATTAATGATATTAATTGTCAGCACGAGTAATAATAAACGACAGCATTTGCTTCGATTACACTTTAGTTGATTTAATAGTTAATAAAACAATTTTTCCTTAACATCAAACTGTGATGTGTGCTAGTAGATGATGATAAAACTCTGACGATTAGGTTTAAGAAATCTATTATTTCCTTGTTGAAGTAAAATCTGTAATTTTTGGATTTTTGGTGTTTTTGTATTTCTTTTAACCTGTGCTTTAGCTTATTAATGGTTTAATAAACTTTAAAGTAAAAAAAATTTATTATTATTATTATTATTATTATTATTATTATTATTAATATTATTATTATTATTATTTTTTTTTTTTTTTTTTTTTTTTTTTTTTTTTTTTTTTATTTATTTATAATTATAATAATATATATAATATATATATATATATATATATATATATATATATATATATATATATATATATATATATATATATATATATATATATATATATATATATATATATATATATATATATATATATAATTAAATTTTGCATATTTTCTGGAAAAGGTTAATGAACTGTTTGAAAATGAATGTATCCTGTTGGAGACATTAGGATTTGATTTTCCTGTTGATCATCCTCACACACACATTGTCAACTTTTTTCAAGGTAATAGACGTAAGTTTTACATTATTATTATTATTATTATTATTATTATTATTATTATTATTATTATTATTATTATTATTAGTCTAGAAGTAGTAGTAGTTTCATCATCGTCATTGTGTTTGCATTATTGTTAACAATACCTTACATATCATTTCAAAAAGGTATGCAAATTGTACATCATAAACATTATATTTAATTTTGAGCTTTAAAAAAAAATTTTTTTTTTTTAAAAAATCAAAATTTTTCCCTTAATGTAGAGTAAGTCTTTCCTCATTCAATTCTTTTCCTTCCTTTCTTTCTTTCTTAAAACAAAACATTTAATAAAAGAATTTATTTTGTATCTTCAAAGTCATTTTTATTTTCATTTTCATTTAAATTCAAAGAATTTTTATCATTTTTATTCTTTTAAATTTTATTACAAACAAAAAAAAAACAAAAAAAAAAAAAAAAAAGTTATGAATATAATCTGAAAAATTTTGAAAATAATTCTAATCAGAATAAAAAAATAATTCATAAACCCACTCAAGAATTTTAATATATATATATATATATATATATATATATATATATATATATATATATATATATATATATATATATATATATATATATATATATATATATATATATATATATATATATATATATATATATATATATATATATATATATATAAATCAATAATAAAGAACATAATTACTTAAGAGTGTCCCCTCCTCCCACCTCCCTTCACTCGTATAATAAATTGGGGTTATACTGTGTTTTAATTCTAATATAATCTCCTACTTATTTTCACTTCTGTCAATTTCATTTTAGATTTAAATATTTATTTTCAGATATTAATTATTATTGGTATTAAGTTATTTTCTTTTTTATTTTTCTTGGTATTAATTATTATTACTGAGTAACAACTTAGTAAAATAACAAATACCCAAGGTGAATAACGTAAAACTGATCTGAAAGACTCTTGTCCTGATTCGAGTTGAGTAAGGAGGAAGAGACTTGGTAATAGATAAGGAGACACACTCCCCTGTTATAACTCTTAAAACCAATCATATTTTGGGGTAAAATTAGGAATTTAAAATGATAATAATCCATTGTTTTTTTAAATCATAACTTAAGTTTAAGTGATTAAAAATATTTTCAAAGGAATAAGGATGGCTAATTAGGGAGAGGAGTGAATCATGTTTGAAAGAATAAAGTTTAAGAAAAATATTAGATAATATATGAAGGCAAAAGTAATAGGAAAGAATGAACTAATCTTAAAAATGAAATAAATAAAATTAAATAATAGATAAGCTGTGGCTCTTCTGGTTGGCCCTGTCCACATCAGAATGGACAGAGTCTTGTTCATGAATAGAGAGTGCAAGTGTATATTAGAAAGATGAGATGAGAAACAAGGGGAATTTTAGTGATTTAAAAGGTTTCTGTAAGATGCTGATTTAAGATAAAAATATATTAACATTTATAAATGAAAAATTTCTAAACCAATGACTTTTAAAAAAAAAATTTTCTTTTCTTTCTTTTCAGAAAATAATGAAGTGTCGCGGGCGGCCTACTTTATGGCAACAACTACGTAAGTTGGTCATTATTTCTCATCATTTGTATTTCGTAATTATAATTTTAAGTTTAATTTTTAAAATTCAAATTCCTTTTATTGCAATTACAACATAAAGATAAATGAATAGAATTTTATTATTTGTTTAATCATTCTTAGTATATTTATTTACTTGTTTTGAGCAAAATATATTTTAAAAAAATCACCTCATAGAGATCACATTTTCATTTTTTTAATTTTTCAATGTAAAATTTTTACTAACAAATATTTTATTTTCATTTCTTTTTGAAAATTATTCAAATATGGACTGTTGTTCAAATATTGTTTTTTTAAATAATTAATATCTATCTTGCACAATTAATCCTTGATATTTCTGCCTTCTACATATATTACTCTCTTTCTTTTCAGTTTACACCTAACCACCTTCTGCCTGCAATACAGACCGACTCTAGTTGCCTGCGTCTGTATTAAATATTGCATGCAAGCGGAGGAATTATAAAGTAAGTTCATAGTTATCACATTAATATAATCCCTATATAGGTAAAATTATAACTATCATCACTTATTAGCATCATTTATCAATATTAATTATTATTATTATTATTATTATTATTATTATTATTATTATTATTATTATTATTATTATTATTATTATTATTATTATTATTATTATTATTATTATTATTATTATTATTATTTATTTATTTATTTATTATTTATTATTATTATTATTATTATTATTATTATTATTATTATTATTGTTTCAATTCTTGTTGTTCTTGCTGCTATTGTTGTTTTCCTAATTAATCAGAGCATTTAAATTTTTATTTTATGATTTTCTATTATTTTTTTCCAAATGAAAAATAGGAAGAAAAGCAAAAGCCTTTTTCTCAATTTTCATCTTTATAATTTTAATTTTGATAAACTAATTCATAATTCTATCATAAGTGGTGAGAAAAAACGGAATGAAATTTTTTTTAATTCAAATGAAAGACTCTTTCAAGATGTGTATTTTTTAATTTTATTTTCACTAAGCTCACAACATTGTAATTTATAGACTCCCATCACGTTTTTCATTACTATATATATATATATATATATATATATATATATATATATATATATATATATATATATATATATATATATATATATATATATATATATATATATATATAGTTTGCGGGAGATGCGGTGTTTGTTGAGGATTCTGGAAAAAAAGTTATGAAGGTTGGTGAGAAAATTTGTGGGAAAAAAGCAAAATCAAACGATTGGGAATAAATCCAGCAAAACGTAAAGTAATGTAGATTGGGCCTGAGGAGGAGGCTGTCAGAGGGGACGAATGGGGGGGGGTGTAGAGGTGGGGGGAAGTTTGAAGATAGAAGAATTCAAATATTAGGAATATTGGTGGATGGAAAATGGGGAATGAGGAAATAAAGAATAGAGTGGTGGAAGGAATGAAAGTGTGGGATGGAAGTGTGGAAGAAAGGGAAAACGCCAAAGGAAATTAAGGTAAGAATGGTTGAGTGTCTGTGTTTATTATAATAATGTATGGATGTGAAACATGGATGATGAATGCTTAGGTGAGGAAAAGATTGAATGTATTTGAGATGAAGGGACTAAGAGTGATATGGGGTTTGAGAAAGGTTTATAGGGTCAGAAGTGATAGAATAAGGGAGATATGTGGATCGAAGAGGGGAATGGTTGATAGAGCAGAGGAGGGTGTACTAAGGTGGTTTGGGTATGTGGGTAGAATGGACGAAGATAGAATGCTGTGAAGAATGCTAAAATCCAATATTGAGGGGGATAGAGGTAGAGGAAGGCCAAAGAGGAGATGGATGGATGGAGTGAGGGAGATTTTGGGTAGAAGGGGTTTGAGTTTGAAAGAGGGCAAGAGAGTTACGGAGGACAGAGGGAGATGAGGGGAGAGGGTGAAAGGTGACGTGTATATGTACTTGTATGATATTAATTAAGGAGGGCACCACCCCACGAAAGTGGGAAAGATGGAAAGTGATATATATATATATATATATATATATATATATATATATATATATATATATATATATATATATATATATATATATATATATATATATATATATATATATATATATATATATATATATATATATATATATATATATATATATATACATATATATATTCCCTTTTATTAAGGGAGAATTTTTTGACTAGGCTCATCCGGGCTCGAACCTCAGGCCTAAGGATGACTTCTTATACATTTTTTTGGCTATTGTTACCTAAATCCTAAAGTCATTCTTAATTTGCTAATACTTTTCTTGATCGCTATCATACTCAGTCCTATTGTTGAAATCTGGATAGGTATTCTTTTAAGTTGTTCAACAAGACTCTTCTTGATAATGCCTGTTGCTCCTACAATGATGGGTACAATCTATACCACCTCTATATTCAATGTTCTCTTTATCTCATATTTCAATCTATGGTATTAATCTCCTTTTCCCTCTCGTATGCCGATACTCCTCCATCCGATTTTACTCCTACTTCTACAATCCAACATTTATTTTCTGTTTTATCATGAATTATTAGGTCCGGTTTATTATTGGTTACATGTATTGATGTGGGTATATTATAGTCAGGCAGAAGTAAAAAATTATTATTTTCTTCAAAGCTTTTCGGATTAACCCTTGTAGAAAAGGGTATATTATATTTTCGGCAGAATCTGTAGTGTATTAGTCTACATATATTGTTGTGTCTTTCCGTGTATAACCCTCTTCTCTTTCCAGCAGTATCTGACATTTTATCTGATGCGTTTCCGGAACAAGTTGGTTCTTAGTGCTTGATGTTGTGCTGCTAATATGCTTCCTTCATCATTTTCTCTTAACCATCCCTTTATGAATACTTCATTTGATCTATTGAGTGTCTATAAATATTTTATCTAATATTTGCTTGTGATGTTTTGCAAAAGCATGACTTTTCCACTGTTCTATGTTCTCATGGTCTCTACGCTCTTTATCTCTCTCTTTGATTTATTTTATTCTTTTCTTTAGGGTTTCTTCATTAATTCCTTCATCTTGTTCTATATTTCCATTTCGTAGGAAGTCATCTGATTTTTTTGTTACTAATTTTGAGCTAAGTTTCGTTCTTTCATAACACTGTACCCATTTCAAGAATTTATCTTCCTTCCCCTCCAAGTATCTTTTCATTCCAATTATTTCAGATTTATAGATTGTATCTATCAGTGGTACTACCATTCCTCTTTCTCTTTAGCTGCATGGATTCTCGTCAAGCACTGATTTTTATATATCAATTTATGGGCCTGAATCATCTGCCTCATCATTACATCTAAGTTATTTATATCTTTCTGCATTCTGTCTATTGCTCCAAAACTATATGATAGTACCGGAATAGCGAGGGTCTTAATGGCTTGTATTTTATTCTTTGGTTTCAGCTCTATTTTCAATATTAATTTTAATATTCTATATTTGGTTTTTAACTTTTTCATTATTAAGTTTTCTATTTTTTTCTGATTCCTCAATTCCAATATACTTGTAAGTTCGTTCTTTCTTGTATCTAGTATATATATATATATATATATATATATATATATATATATATATATATATATATATATATATATATATATATATATATATATATATATATATATATATATATATATATATATATATATATATATATATGACAGATTGAAAACTACCAGAGGAAATGATTGGTTTCTTACGTGTTGATAATTCCATCACTTTTGAAATGCTCCAAAATTTGACGACAGAGTTTCAGAACCACCTTCGGAGGTATTCAAAGGGAAAGACAGGTAAATTATTATTATTATTATTATTATTATTATTATTATTATTATTATTATGATTATGATTATGATTATTATTATTATTATTATTATTATTATTATTATTGTTATTATTACTGACATTATTTCTATATTTATTGATATTCGTTTACTACTTCTATATTATCATTATCAGGTCTATAGAGTTGATAAATTTTATTTCATTTTTTAGTATTATTAATTTTTAATATTACGATTTTTATAATATTACTAATATTTTTATTATTATTATTGGATATAATTTTATATTATTATTATTGAATTTTATAACTATTAATTATTATCATTATTGTCTTTAACATTGTTATCATAATTATCAGTATTATTATTATTATTATTATTATATAAATTTTTTAATTTTCATAATCTACCATTACAAAAAAGAAAAAAATTAAAGGTAGTAGTAGTGGTAATAAGCACAATTTTATTATTATTATTATTATAATTATAATTACTATTATTATTATTATTATTTCGAATATAACCACATCTTTATTACCATGTCGTGATAAAGAAAATCTCGATAGAAAAATTATTATTTACGGTTTATTATTATTACGATTAATATTATTACAAATAATATCATTATTATTTTAATTATCCAATATTTGTTTTTTATTTAAAAATTACATTTTAATAATGATTATTTAATGAGTTCAAGGGACGAATTCGTCCCTCCAGAAGCCCATTTCGCTTTATATATTATATATATATATATATATATATATATATATATATATATATATATATATATATATATATATATATATATATATATATATATATATATATATATATATATATATATATATATATATATATATATATATATATATAAAGTAAACGATTGTTGTTTGTATAAATTCTGTAACTGAAAAATAGTTAAAGATAGCCGTTTCGTTTGGGAAGAGTTTTTTTTTTCACTATTATTAAAAAAAAATTTTTATTATTATTTTCACTGTTGTTAAAAAGAAGAAAAAAATTATTGTGCATTTTATGTATTTATAATTATTATTATTTTTTTTAGTCTCTTAATAGGACTTTTTTATTCGCAGACACTCAAAAACCATCAAGTGAGCCTATGGTCCCTCCTCCTGTAGTCTCAACCCGTCCGAAAAAGGTTCTTAGTCATAAAGAATATATTGAAAAGAGGGAGAAAGAGGGAAAAGAAGGAGCAGAAATGAAGGATAAACATCAGACTCCTCAAACAACTTCTACAGTTAGCTCACATCCTTCATCTTCATCTTCCTCATCATCATCACCAATGCGTTTTAGTCCTTCAACCATTGGGGCTTTTATACATGCTACAATTTCAAAAATTACAAGATCTGCTTCGGGTTTAAGTTCTATGGAAGCTGCTCCTTCAATGGCAAAAAAACATATTACAAATGAAAAATTTGTTGAGTCTAAAGGAATTAAACATGAAGTTCTTTCTAAATATTCAGGTAAGAAAATTCAAAGTGATAATACTTCCTTACTGAAAGCGGTTAAAAAGGAGAATAGTGAACAAAGTGTGATTACATATAAAAATAGTGAATTTAAATTGAGTGAATCAGTAAAAAGTAAATCTAAAACGATTAACTCTGAAAGTGAAAATAAAGTGATAAAATCGGAAAAAAATGAGCCAAAACTTGAGATAAAGGAGGAAGCCAGTCTCAAAGATAAAGTGATTAAGACAAATAGTGTTATACTTAATAAAAATAATCATGATAGATCTGCAAATAGTCAGCAGAAGCCTGCCAATTTTGGTACAACAAATTTGGGCATACCAATAAAACTAGAGGCATTAAATATTCATAAACCTCATTTAGAAAACCAGGATTATCACACAGTTGCAAGCACTTCTGCAGGATCTACAATTCTTAAAAATTCTAACTCTTTAGTATCTTCACCTCTAAAGAGTAACAAATCAGATCATAAACATAAAAATAAAGAAAAGAAACGTAAACAAAAAGAAAATGAAGAAACCCTGGAAAAGGAATCTAAAGAAAAGAAACACAAGAAAAAAGACAAAAAGAAGGACGAAGATAGAAAAGAGGAAATAAAAAATGAGAAGCAATCTCCAAAAGAAGATGCTTTAACATCTTTGATCAAAGCTGATAAAAGAATTTTTACACCTGAATTTCTAAACCAGGATTCTGCAAGAACTCCCGCAGAATCTACAACTCGGAAAAATTCTAGCTCCTTAGTATCTTCACCTCTACAAAGTCACAAATCAGATCATAAACATAAAAATAAAGAAAAGGAGCGTAAACAAAAAGTAAATGAAGAAAATAAAGAAAACCTCGAAAAGGAATCTAAAGAATCTAAAGAAAAGAAACACAAGAAGAAAGACAAAGAGAAGGGCAAAGATAGAAAAGAAGAGATAAAAACTAAGCAATCTAAAAAAGAAGGACCTTTAACATCTTTGATCAAAGCTGATAAAAGAATTTTTAAACCTGATGTTTCTGAGACTAATGTCAAGAAATTATCAGCTTCTACCCCACTTGAAAGAGAAAGTAGAACCAGTACAGCAGCCGACAAATCTGTTCGAAAGAAGATAACCATACCCAAACATCGTTTACAAGGAAATGCTTCTGGATCCTATGTTAGTCCACCAAGAGGAATTCCTCCCAAAGAGGTTTATTCGCCAAAATTTCAATATAAAATACCGAATTACAACACAAAAGCAATAAGAGAAAGGGAGAGCCGAAAACGTCAACGAGACGTCCGTCAGGTCGATAACACACTTACACTTTCTCCTAGCATTCCACAACCTAAAAGACAATTTACAGAAAATTTTAGGCAAAACGACTCTCAGTATGGGTTTTATTATGATCCCCTTCCTCCTCCTCCTCCCAATAATATCAACATTCATTGTAATCAACCTGTGAATAATCATTATCAACAACCTCTTCACTCTAATTTACAACCCTCTGGGATGAATGTTAACATGAATAATCATTTTTACAATTATTATGGACAGTGTTGGCAAATTCCTCCTACAAATATGTCTCACCCTTCATATACTAATATAAACATCTCTTCAGACCAATCTTATCAATATCCACAACATCAGTATATTCCACAACAGCAAGGTCCTGTTTCAATGCCTCAATATCAACATCAGTATATTCCACAGCACCAGGATTCTGTTTCAATGCCTAACATGCATATGCCTCCACCTCACCCTCAAGATGCTTACCAAACTTACAATTTTCCACCACCTCTTAATTACTCACACGAATATGCTCAACATTTCATACCACCTGCGCCTCCTCCTGACTCACATACAAGTGTGAACCCTCCTTTACCACCTGGATCTCCTTCTAAGAAACCTCCAACACCTCCACCTGAATGAGTTAACTATATCAGACCCATTAATTTGTAGTAGTTTTGCTTTCTTTATTTGCTTTGTATTTTTTATTAAAATTGATGTCAACTATTATTATTATTATTATTATTATTATTATTATTATTATTATTATTATTATTATTATTAACTTCTTTTATATTCATTTAGTAATAGGTATTTCAATTTTCATGTTATCACACATTATAGAATAGACATTTAATTTCCCCATTTAGTATGCCATTACTATTATTATTTTCATTAGTATTATTATTATGATATATAATAATTATTATTATTACAATTACTGCCTGTATAATTTAAGCAAAGTTTTACATTTTTACTTTTTATTGAAACGTTTTTTAATTCTAGTCATTTTTTTATTTAACTTTTGGTAAATTACTTTTTTGCAATAAATCTTCATTTAAAAGAAATTAATTTTTATTCCTTTTTTGTACTATATATATATATATATATATATATATATATATATATATATATATATATATATATATATATATATATATATATATATATATATATATATATATATATATATATATATATATATATAAGAATTAAAATACAATAAGAGTTAATTTTAAAAAGTTGGTTTATTAAGCAAAAAATATAAAGTTTGAGATTTATGTTTGCGGAACCAGGAGTCACAAAGTTGGTTTCTCCAAAATTTGAACAATTAGATTAACTCTTAATATCAAAAGAACATCTATGTAAAAGTAATACCAAAGAAAATTCAAAGTTAGGAATATAAAATTAGACCAACGTCGTCTGTGAGAGAGAAACATTATAATAAGAACTCACAACGATTTAAAATGGAAAGATACAGTTGAAAAAACTTATACTTTCTCACCCGAAAGTCCAGAAAAGTAAATCAGAATTCCTCGCACAAACTAGTCACTCAATAATGATTTGCGATGGAACTTTTCAAAATAAAGATTTTCAGATTTCGATGGACTTCTCTGTGGAACAAATTCACTTCGAACAATGTTTCACAATGTTTCTAGAAGGAACGTTAGACAGAATATTATGATGAGAATTTCCAAATAAAGATTAAGGCCAAACAGCGCTTCGATATAATATTAACTATTTAGATTAAGTAAAATTAACTTTACACATTCCCAATTTAGAGTTATATGTTTGTTAATTCACAAGAGTATTTAAATTACTCAAATATATCGAAAGGTAACTCTTATCAATATGAATTTAGAAAGGTAACTTCTTTCAGGGACATTTGAAAGGTAACTTATCAGTGTGAAAATCAAAAAAAAATTCAGAATGAAACTTAAAAGGCAACTGATCTCGAAAAAAAATGGCAACCTACCATTTTAGTTACATTTTCTTAGCTTCTTACATTTTCTTACATTTTCGTTTCTTTAGCTACATAATTTTATAATATATATATATATATATATATATATATATATATATATATATATATATATATATATATATATATATATATATATATATATATATAATGTGTGTGCGCGTGAGTGAGACTAATGCACGCTTTCCTCTTGCGAAAAACCGAAAAAGACGCAAAACGAAGACCTGAATCTTGAATGAACGATCTTAGGGCTGCAAATTGAATTAGGAAGGCTTTTTGCAAGTAATGTTCATGAAAGAGTTAAAAGGTGGGTGGGTGGGGGGGTCTGGGGGACGGTGGAAAGGTGGAGTGCTTGGGGGAGGGGGTGAGATTCTATGAACAGATCGAACAGATCTCTCTAAGTTCTTTCAGTTGTGACACCTGAATTCAATAGGAAATTTTATAAATTAATGCTACGTAAATTTTAATTACATATCAAAAGTATACATATATAATGTAACGATATGAAAAGCTAAAAAATCTGAATAACGGTACTTTGAGAGTTTTGATTGGCCAACTGATTTAAATATAGCAACTTTCTTAATTAAGAGAGCGTACAAAATTGAATGACGTCACTACGGTGTTTCTTCGTTTATTCATTGTGAGGTTGTCAGCCAATTAATTATTTACGAATGGAAAAGAAATGAATTTAGGCAATGAGATTAATTCAGTTGCTTACAACCAACAACACCTCAGACATCTTTCAACAGGGCCACGCACCAAAAATGGAAATTTTTCGATCTCCCGAGGTATGAGGTGAAGTCATTTCCATTTCCTAAAGGAGTCGAATAGTAAATTTTACACCTATGAGGTGTGGGAATCTGAGTAGTAGTCGTGACCAAGACCAGCTATACTACAGAAGCTATGGTCAAAATCGTTATGTATTTCAGACTCCAAATCGAAAAGAAAATCCAATAGTAACTGTTAAAAATAAACACAATTATTAGTAATTTGAGAGAGAGAGAGAGAAGAGAGAGAGAGAGAGAGAGAGAGAGAGAGAGAGAGAGAGAGAGAGAGAGAGAGAGAGAGAGAGAGAGAGAGAGAGAGAGAGAGAGAGAGAGAGAGAGAGAGAGAGAGAGAGAGAGAGAGAGAGAGAGAGAGAGAGAGAGAGAGAGAGAGAGAAGAGAGAGAGAAGAGAGAGAGAGAGAGAGAGAGAGAGAGAGAGAGAGAGAGAGAGAGAGAGAGAGAGAGAGAGAGAGAGAGAGAGAGAGAGAGAGAGAGAGAGAGAGAGAGAGAGAGAGAGAGAGAATGATGTAGTGGAAGGGGCAAGGTTTTATGAACTTCAATATAAACAAGTAAAACTAAATTTTACTTTATGATTTTAAAATGCAATTTATTTTTTAATTAAAATTGTTTGTAAAGTATTCTTTTTTAAAAATTCTTTGAATAATTATAAAATAAAAATTATAATTAGGACTTAAGGACTTTTCTATATAATTTTTAAATATTATTATTTTATATATTTTAATTTTCTTTTTAAGAATAAGTTTTCGAGAAAAAATGAATATTAATTACTTTATATAAAATTTTATTGACTTATAATTAACCAAGGTACATAAAAAATTACGAATCCAAAAAGCCCCTTCAATGATGCTAATGCGATGGAGAATGGGGCAGGGGAGGGGGGGAGAGAAGATGGGAGGGGAGGGGAGGGGAGGTGAGGGGAGGTGAGGGGAAGGGAGGGGAAGGGAGAAGAGAAGAGAGGGTTCTTTACCGAAAGTTTCTGAGAAAGTTCTAAATTTGTTTCTCCATTCAAGCTTTTTTTTCCTTTTAACATAATTAGTTCTTTATTTGTTGTTCTTTATTAGTTCTTGTTGTTCTTGTTGTTGTTATGTTTTTTATATTAATTTATGTGAAGTTTCAACCAATTTATTGTTTTTCTGCAAGGTTTCAACAAGTTTTTTTGTTGTTTTTTAATTTTTTATTAGGTCCAGTTTGTAGTTGTTTTTATATTTAGTTCTTGCGAGGTTTCAACAAGTTTGTTTTTTTTTGTTTTTTTTTTTTTTCGTGTCAATTCCAGCAAGGTTTCAACCAGTTTATTGTCTTTGTCCTATTAGTTCCAGTAAAGTTCGAACCATTCCCTAATCTCACAAAAAAACTCCAGTCAATTTAAGTTTTCTTTTATATATTTATTCATAATAGCGATACATTCATATATGACATTGGATTATTTTGTAAAATCTATTAATTCAATATCGTTTATTAAGCCATATTGGGAACGTCGTAGAAATAAGACACTTCCCTCTTTCGAAATTGAAACTTTTTATATTAAACTACAAATCCTCAATACGCAAATACATATACGTAAAAAATCCTCAATTTTGGGCTACTTTGACCCAAAAATACTGCGAACAGACTATCCTTCAAACTATCTCTTATGCTGATTCTACATAATGACCATTTGAATGTATAAAAAAGAAAAATAGAAGTTTTAGAGATGTGCTATAGTTAATCTTAAATTGCTATTTAATTAATTATTACTCCGTTGTCAAATATAACAGGAAACAAAAAATGTACAAAAAGGTAAACCCATTAAATTCCCAACATCCTCCTCCTCCCTCAATCTCTCAAATAAGAGTTCTTTTGTCAATAAAGTAATTAAAACAGGTTTAAAATTAATACAATATAGTTTATAAATTCGATATCACGTGATAAAATGACGGAGCAATTCCCACCCACCCCACCCCCTCCCAACCATTTTAAAAGATTTTTTTCATATTTTGTATTGCTATTTAAAAGAAATGGATCATTAAGAGAGCCGAATTCGGAGAGGGTAATCTTAAAATAATGAACAGAAGCAAGATAATTTCTAAATGACTTAAAATTTTTTACAGGCTTCAAAGACTCCGTTCTAAAGCTAAAAATAAGACAGGCTATCATGTTTCAAGAATATGAGAATGACATTTTATCTATATTCAAAAGAATAAGACATTGTATTTTAATTCTAGAGAACGAGATTAAAAGTGCATTTTGCTTACACTGAAATAAATTAATTCTTCCTCAATATTTCTTTTTAAATAGTGAGAATATGAAATGGTATCGTGAAATGATAGTGAATCCGCTTACTTCTAAAGGAAGAATATTTAGAGTATTATATTTTTCTATTAAAGAATAATGGAGTTTTGACTCCTAAGAGTATGGTATGAAAAAAAACAACTGTATTTCACTTCCAAATAGTAAGTGTAGTATACTTCTACTTATAGAATATGACGCATATAAAGAATATGACATATAAGTCGTATAACCTTGGTGAGAATATGATAGTATATCTTGTTTCCTACACAGAGAATCAAAGCTTCTTCAAATGAAGAAATTTTCTCAAAATTGTTACCACCTTCCCCCCCCCCCTCTTTTGCCTTTGCTTCTGACCCCCTCTCAGTTATAATTTCCTATTTCACTTTTGTGACGAATTCGTTTCTTCCAAATTTTTTTCAATGGACAAAATTTTTTACTTCATATTTTGAAATATTTTTTAAAAAGTTTACAAAAATTTCTACAAGATATTGATGATTTTATTTTCATAATTCTTCGACGATTTTTTGATTTTTCAAGAAATGAGAAAAGTTTATCGAAGAACCAAAAAATCGTCGAATTATGAAAATAAAATCATCAATTGTAGAAATTATTGTAAACTTTTCAAAAATATTTCAAAATTTGAAGTAAAAAATTCTGTCCATTGAAGAAAATTTGGAAGAAACGAAGTTCATCACAAAAGTTACTCTAACTGCTGAAATTCATCATTTGAAGAAATTCTGATTCTCTGTGTAGTAATAATATATTGAAAGAGAGCTACAAATTAAAGAATTTAAAGT
>SEYY01001224.1:57500-60000 GCA_009176605.1 Armadillidium nasatum
ATCTTTGCTGAATGTGGAACAGGAAAGGAAAAATCAAGAGGAGAGAAGGGGAAAGGAGTTTCAGGAAATGATTGAGGAGGAAGAGGAGTTTGAGTTAGAGTGTGCCAAAATGAAAAACGATAAAGATCCAGGAGAGGATGGAATAGGGATAGAGATGATAAAAAATGGAGGCGAACAAGCTTAAACTTATACTGTATATTGCGATTACTGAACATGTATTGGTGTAGGGGTCAAGTGCCGGAAAAATAAGGAAAGACAGTAATAATTCCAATATATAAGGGCAAAGGAGATTCTAGTATATATTCAAATTGTTCAAATTACAGGGGTATATCATTAATGAGACAAAGATTTATGAAAGAATCATAGAAAAGAGATTGAGGGAAAGAACTGAGGCACAGCTGAGTGAGGAGCAACATGGTTATAGACAAGGTAGAGGAACAACGAATCTTATCTTCGGTTTGAGACAAATAGTTGAGAAGACATGGGAATATAACATCTGAGTAAATGCAGCTTTTATAGATTTGCAGAAGGCTTTCGATTCGGTACCCAGAAGTAATTTGTGGAGGTGTTTGGAAAGAGATTACAAAATATCAGGTAGAATGTTGAGAGCAATCAGGAATCTGAACGAGTTATGTTCATGCACAGCAAGTACTGGAGACAAATATGAAAGATGGTTTGAAATGAAAGCAGTAGTGAAACAAAGTAGTTTGTTGTGACCTGAGCTGTTCGTTGTTTACATTATCCATTGTTGAAGGATGTGAACATACAGTTACAGGTAAAGAAAACAATTTTTGAGACCATTCTGATACCGATATAAATGCATAGAGCGGTGTGTTGGATGACAACCACGAAAGTCAAGAAGCACGATACAGGCAGCTGAAATGAGATACCTAAGAACAATGCTGGGAAAGAGTAGAAGAGATAGGGTGAGAAACGAGCAATCATAAATAAGATAGAAAAGGCTCAACTATGGTGGCTGGGTCACCTAGAGAGAATGGATGACCAAACTGTGGCGAAGACGTGTTGGGAGTAGGAGATCGGAGGGAAGAAGACCGGGAGGAAGACTGAGGAGATGGAAAGATGATGTTGAGACGGTGCTTGAGAAACATAGCTTCCCTGACCTGTATAAGCTGAGGAGGAACAACGCTTTTGCGGATCAGAGAAACTGGAGAGCGAAGCTGAACCGACTGCTAACAGGCAGATAATACCTAACTGGAAGCTATATATATATATATATATATATATATATATATATATATATATATATATATATATATATATATATATATATATATATATATATATATATATATATATATATATCGTGTGTGTGTATGCATAAAGCATCTTCATTGTGACAGATTTATATGGAAATGAATAGTGAAAATGGAAGAGTCTAGCAAACCGAATATGAATGAAAATGAATGAAAAATGCAGAATGGCTTAGAGGAGAAGGGCTTGTGTTAGATGTTGGACGAGACGAAGATATAAAGGAAAGACATAACAAAGTGAGAGAGAGAGAGAAAGGCATATGTTAATTTTGTCATTTACATAACAAATGTTAGAATAAAGGTTGGTAAATTTGCTGACTGAATGTTGAATGACGGGTATAAAGAAAGCATTTCGAATGCAGACACCAGGGAAAGTAATATATATATATATATATATATATATATATATATATATATATATATATATATATATATATATATATATATATATATATATAATATATATATATATATATATGAGAGCGAGAGAGAGAAGGTTATAAAGGAGAAATAATAACTAACATATATCCAAGAAAACCAAAAAGTGATTTATTGCAATCACTATTCAAGTCTCAAGAAACAATATAAAATAAAGAACCTAAAATATACAGGTATGCACACCTACATATATCTAATCTTAATGAGGAAAATATGGAACTGAAAGAAAAAATTTAAATAACTAAAAAAATCGTTCAGTAGGACAGACAAATGCTAAATGCCCATCCATCCACTTCCACCTCCGCTTTCTCCTCCCTATTCCCCGGATCTCAATTCTATACCCACCATATTATCCTCATTCATTCTACATACATGTTCAAACCACCTTAGTACACCCTCCTCCAACTACACATCTCCCTTATTCTTTCGTTTCTCATTCTAACTATACTCCTCAATAATTTCAACTCAAATGCTTCTAATCTTTTACAGTTTTACTCATCTGAGCATTCATTATCCATGCTTCGCACCCATACATTATAGATGGTAGACACACTCTCAAACATTCTTATCTTTATTTCCTTCGGTATTTTCCCATATATATATATATATATATATATATATATATATATATATATATATATATATATATATATATATATATATATATATATATATATATATATATATATATATATATATATATATATATATATATATATATAATAAAGAATTTTGAGATGCGACCATTTATTAAAGTTTTTTCATTTAGAGACTTCTTGAGACCTTATATA
>SEYY01001224.1:65000-67500 GCA_009176605.1 Armadillidium nasatum
TAATAATAATAATAATAATAATAAAGAAATAGATAGCCGCATCAATAAACAAAGTTATTTCTTAAATTGACTTAATTTTTTATTATTATTATTATTATTATTATTATTATTATATTAAGGATAATAAATAGCTCAAACTAAGAACCACAAAGGCTGCTTTAAGGTTTATCATTATGATTAGTCACAGTTTAAAAATTGGGAACAGAAGTTATAAAATATAAGGAAAAAAGTTATGTCGAAGGATAAGAAAATGAAATTAATAATAATAATAAAAATAATTATAATAATAATAATAATCATAAAAATAATTCGAGAAGTTTATTAACATTTCTTTTAATGGAACTGTACCTGTACATATTTGGCGATAAAAATATTAAATATAATCGAGTTTATAAAAGGCAAAAACAATAATAATAATATATTATAATAAATATTAAAAATAATAATATTAATAATAATAATAATAAATTAGAATAATAATAATAATAATAATAATAATAATAATAATAATAATAATAATAATAATAATAATAATAATAATAATAATAATAATAATAATAATAATAATAATAATGAAAATAATAATAATAAATAATAAGCTTGCATAATTAACATAAAATTCCATCTTGAATTTTCGAGTGCAGAAAATTCAAAATACGGCAATGCAATATTCCCTTTCCCATTTGATAACATTAATGAAAATAAGATTCTCGTATTTCCCGCCAAAATATACGTATTTTTTCATTTTTTCGCGCCAAATATATTTTCATATTTTTACCCGCCAAATTTATTTTCATAATTTTTTTTCCCTCTTGTTCAATTTTAGATCTATTTTTCGACTTTATTTCAAATTTCATGTTTTAACATATGAAACATAAACACATGTTTCGAAATTCATTTAAAAGGCAAATCTTGTTTGAGTTTTCAATTCACTACGTACAAAAAATAATATTCAAATTTAAGAGAATATTAAACACACTCATATATATATATATATATATATATATATATATATATATATATATATATATATATATATATATATATATATATATATATATATATATATATATATATATATATATATATATATATATATATATATTAGTGATGGATCGGATGTCATTTTTTCTCATTTGCGGATGCGGATGTTGAATTTTCGAAGTCCGGATGCGGATGCGGATGTTGAATTTTCCAAGATGCGGATGCGGATGTTGAATTTTCGAAAGTGCGGATGCGGATGCGGATGCGGATGTTGAATTTTTCAAAAAATGCGGATGCGGATGTCAATTTTGATGAGGACGCGAATGCAAAAATGCATCACAAAATATATATATATATATATATATATATATATATATATATATATATATATAATATATATATATATATATATATATATATATATATATATATATATATATATATATATATATATATATATATATATATATATATATTAACTCTCCTAACTACAGTCTTGCCAAATTTTTAGTTCCTATCTTAGATCCTCTAACTAAAAACCAGTATACTTTATCAGACACTATCGACTTTATCAATTGCCTAAATTCTTCTTCTTTTGGCACTTGCTTCATGACAAGCTTTGATATTGAATTTTTTATGCAAATCTTCCGATTTCTGAAACCATCAACATAATAACTAATGAATTATTTCACAGCAATTGAAACATTATGGGAATGGATCATCTCATTCACCAAATTTTTAAAATTATCTGTTGAAGATTCTATATTCTTTTCGACGGGGAACTATATCCAAATTGATGGTATGGCTATGGGCTCTCCTTTAGGTCCTGCTTTTGCATATAGCTTTCTCTGTTATTATGAAAACCAATGGATCAGGCAATGCCCCACTCTATTCAAACCCCTTCTCTATCGCCGCTACATGAAAGACTGCTTCGTAGTTTTCAAGGAAAAAGCTCATGCCAATATGATTCTACAGTATATGAATGAGACATAACAGCATGAGATTCACTATGGAACAAGAAGTTAATAATTCCCTATTTTTTCTAGATGTATATGTTACGCATATTAACAACATATTTAAAACATCTGTTTATAAAAAGCCTACTTCTACCTTTCTTGCTACAAACTATTTTAGCAATATACCTCTTAAGTTTATTCTATCAGGTCTAAGATCTAGAATCTATAGAGCATTTAAAATTTGCTCTGACTGGCATTTATTCCATAAAGAAATGGAATTTATTAAAATTCTTTTTCATTTTCATTTATTCCCTAAGTTCCAAGTGGAAAAAAGTATTAACGAGTTTTTCGCTGATATCTTTAGAGCTGCTCATCATTTTCCTATTGTTCCTAAGTTAATAATATATCTAAAACTTCCGTATTTAGGGTCCCTTACATCCCAACTTAAAAATATTCTTACTGTACTTGACGCTACAATCCCCCAGTTCCAGTTTATTCTTACAAATTAGAACTCCCTCTCAATTCACACTTTCTTCTGCTTCTCAGATCCTCATTAATTT
>SEYY01001224.1:72500-76982 GCA_009176605.1 Armadillidium nasatum
CAGAGACAGAAGAATCCTCCGTGACAAAAGCGGATTCATTCCAACGGTAATTAGCAAAGAAAGGGTGCAATGCCCCTAATTAGCCCGATTAAAGTGCCAGAAAGTACGTTTAGAACATGGTGGAGCAGTTGGAGGGAAAGCGTTATAATTAAGAACTATAAGATTATGGACAGAGTCACCGAAAGGAGGGAAAATGGTGTATTTATATCTAGAAGTAGTGGTGAAGCATAAATCAAGTGTGTTCAAGAACTGGTTATGTGAGTGGGTTACCTAATCAACTGCTCAGGATCGTTGAGAATGCTGAAAGATCTGGCCTCCTTCCCACATGTATCAGTATGAGTATATATATATCAGTATGAGAAGAGCCTAACCACTAAGTGTGGTGTACTTTGAAATCCCCTAAATAGAGGATTTCAACATTTGGATGAGAAGAAATAACAGTCTCACGAGAAGTAGTAAGATGTTGAAAAAGAACTGGAAAATCTGTTCCATTAGGAGAGCAGTAGCAGAAAAATAAGGTAATTGTAGTAGTAGGAAGACAGATTTAAGCCATAAAACATCGGAATTAGGATATTCAAGATTTACGAGACATGTCATAGAAGTGTTAATGTTATATAGGCACAGACTTACAGACTTTTAAGAGACATTGAGGTTGTTCGTAAAAGAATCCCAGTCCAACTGGGTCTCCAACAGAAGCAAAAGGTTTGAATGAGAATTAGAGAGGTGATACTCCATGGATTCGATATTAGCTCGAAGGCCATGGACGTTAGTAAGGTCAATGGAAAGCCCCCGCTTACGCCCATCCCCACGTCTTCTCTCTCTCTCTCTCTCTCTCTCTCTCTCTCTCTCTCTCTCTCTCTCTCTCTCTCTCTCTCTCTCTCTCTCTCTCTCTCTCTCTCTCTCTCTCTCTCTCTCTCTCATCTATCTATATATATATATATATATATATATAATATATATATATATATATATATATATATATATATTATATATATATATATATATATATATATATATAGGTGATATAAAAAAAAAATATATATATATATATATATATATATATATATATATATATATATATATATATATATATATATATATATATATATAATATATATATATATACGAACACTTTAAGCAATTACCAGTATTTATACAATAAAATTAAAAACAATAAAAAATATTTCTATCAAAATAAACATCAAAAAAATTAAAAAAAAAAAAAAACCTCCAAAGAAATATTACATAAACACTAAAATGAGGGTAACAATTCGCCTTCTGCCAATGAAAATAAACACAAAGGCAAATTCAAACACATTTGCGGGACGGGACAGGACGGGACGTCTTAGGAAAAAGATGCGAGACGTCCACAAATTCAAATCGTAGTGTACTTGCAATAAGGGTCAATAAGGGTCAAATTTTGTGAGGAACAGACAAAGGGAGATTCTGAGGCAGTGAGGGAGAGAGTTGAGGGTTGAGGGAGAGGGATCGAAGGAGTAGGAGGATAAGGCATCATTTTTCACATCCTTCCTCTTCTCATTAGTCACCTGTCACGTCTGACTTTTAAATACAAACATGCACACAAACAAACACTATCGACTCATATATATATATATATATATATATATATATATATATATATATATATATATATATATATATATATATATATATATATATATATATATATACTATATAATATATATATATATATATATATATATATATATATAACTTGTTCACGGAGAACGAAATCCAAACATAAGTAGAAACATTTCATTGGAAGTTTCAGATAAGGAATGGTTCATCTTCAGCAAGTGTGAAAATCTTTAATTAAATAAGATTAAATCAACAATTATGGTTTTCACTTTTTTTTTTTTTTTTTTTTTTTTTTTTTGCGCTCAGAAATTAAGAGAAAGATTGGAATATTAGTTGCTCCATAAAAGGTCATCCAACCTTCTTTCATTAGAGATTCTCATCGATCGGTGACGTTTGATATCGGTATAACAATGAATAGGTGTGATGTATTGTCCGGTAGAGAGCCATAAATGAAAACCTGAGAGAGAACAGTGGGGAGGGAGAATAGAAAAGAACCTTGAGGAACCTCACACTCACTTCACTATAAGGGTTGATGAAAGAATTAAAAATGTTTCCAAATTTTCAACTTAATGTACAATAAATTCGGAAACTCAGAGAAATAAAATTGAATACAAAAGAGAATACAAAATTGAATACAGGAAAATATAAATTGAATACATAAGAGAATACAAATTGAATACAAAATTGAATACAAGAGAGAATACAAATTGAATACAAAAGAGAATAAAAAATTGAATACAAAAGAGAATACAAATTGAATACAAAACTGAATACAAAAGAGAACTAAAAAGAGAATACAAATTGAATACAAAAGAGGATACAAATAGACCAATATTTGAATGATAAAAAAATGTCTGCCGTGAAGTTCAAAATTCTTACATTTTAAATAAAACTTTCATTTATTCAAAATTTGTATGTTATAAGACCTATCTTTATTGTTGAATTAATAAGTTTTTAGATATAGGGATTCCCATTCTTGCCACAAGGGTTCAAGTGGGCCATACTAGCATGAGGAGGAGTAGGAAAAAAAAAGAGTTGGACTAAACTCATTTTTCAAAGACATCATGCAAGTCCGGAATCATATGTCTTTTAGAGTGGCAGGAAGGATACTGTGAGGGCTATTCTTCTTAGTAAGCTCAAGTAGAGTAGAAATGAACAACTTCAGAATTACGATACTATTCATAACTTGAAAGGAAAATAAAGAAAGAGTTAAGGATAACACAGAATCGTCAAAAGCGGAATTAGAGGCAGAGAGAGAGAGAGAGAGAGAGGTTCAGCATCTGGTAAAGGTTAAACAGCTGTACAGTCATCAGAAGATGCAAATTTTTATGCCCTCTTTAGTAAATTCATGGATGCCTCTATTTTTATTTTGTTTTCAGTTTTAAGATATAATGTGGAACGAGACAGATATATCAAGGATAGAAGATAAAGTGTTTAAAGTCACTTCGGGTCATTCATGGGGTGAGAAGCATATATCTTCAGTTGTTCATTTTTTCACACTTTCAATTATAAATTGCGCTCTTTGAGGTTTATTTTCATATATGATGGAGAGGGCCCGTAGTCCTCCTATGAATGAAAAAGGCAAGATCGAATGACTACTTGAACAAGTAAATAAAAACTGCGTATCGTGGTGAATGTAGTTTCCTCAATCACAAAGATTCTCTCCATACACTAACTCTGCTACAGCGAAATGTAACATGTTAAAACGTTTCAACTTGGTTGAAAAAAAGAAAGAACAATACCATAACGATGTTTGAATTGAAACAACGGGAAGACTATCAGTAGTCAAGTGAAAAAAAAAGAGGTTAGATCACTTTTTTGTTGCTGACTAACAAAAAGGTATTGTGACTGCTTAGACAGTTTGGACACCTAACAAAAGGAAGTTCTGTCAGGAAGAAATGACTATCAGGAGTAGACGTTGTACTATTACAACGAGTAGAAGTAGAAAAGCAGATCAAAAACAAAATGTCTCAATTCATAGCCAATTTTAAAACTAAAACAACGAATCCTCTTGATGTATTGAGAAGTCAAATACGATTCAAATCTGTCACAGGATAAAACCAATACCCATCAGGAAGCACAAGTAAAGGAAGCACCTGTCCACTAGTCGTAAAGGTTCAAATGTATCCCAATAAAATATAGTATAAACAAGAACTGAAAACCATTAGGGATTTGTACCTATGAATATATAATATTCATTGGGATCACCAACACCGTCTATCTTTAATTTCCACATCTCAAACAGAAAAAAGGGGGAAAATGAGTGTAGAAAAAGAGAAAGAAGTCAAAGAAGCGTTTCAAAAACACTGAAGTGTTTGTTTCCCCTCTCCAATGAAACCTAATACATATATATATATATATATATATATATATATATATATATTATATATATATATTATATATATATATATATATATTATATATATACTATATATATATATATATTATATATATATATAATATATCGAAAAACGATGAATAGAGGTCTTGATAAAATAGAAAAGCCATTCAAGGACTTTGACACGAATCTTTTAAAAGTGATCAGGGAAAACCCTCAAAAGAAAAAGAAAAAAAGAAAAAAAGGAAAAAAAAAAAAAAAGGAATTTCTTATCTCCAAACTCCCCCATCTGTTTCCCCCCTCCCACTCTCTCCCTTCCTCCCCCATATCTCCGATTCTTTTACACTACTTCAACTTTCATCAACTCCTCAACTTCAACAAGAAATATATATATATATATATATATATATATATATATATATATATATATATATATATATATATATATATATATATATATATATATATATATATATATATATATATATATATATATATATATATATATATATATATATATATAGTATATATTATATATATATATA
>SEYY01001224.1:77082-87082 GCA_009176605.1 Armadillidium nasatum
ATTAACATCCGGAAATTTAGCCGAATATCCGATCAGATAGTAAAAACCGGATATCAGGTATCCGGCTTTTGAAATTTGCCGGATATCCGGTATCCGGTTATCCGGCAAAATTTGCTATCCGGTCCGTCCCTATCCAAAACACCTAACAATTTTTCTCAATGAATACGTGACTTACACTATTTTAAGCATATTTAAAAAGGAAATCAAAAAGGGAACATGCAAATTCACTCGTCACGGAACCTTTGCTCTTAAAGAAAAATAACTAAAGAATTTCTCTCAATAGGAATAGAACCAGTGACCTTCAAAAATATAGTCTCTCTCTCTCTCTCTCTCTCTCTCTCTCTCTCTCTCTATATATATATAATATATATATATATATATTATATATATATATATTATATATATCATATATATATATATATATATTTTAAAAGTTCACATCATACAAGCATTGCCCAGTTCGAGGAGAGGATCTTTTCTAGGTAGTATATTAATAGGACCCCGAAGTGGGACGGAAAGCGGCGCCCTCAAGCACAAGAGTCAATAAATCTACCGTTTATATAATCTCTGAAGCAAGTTAAAAAAGACTGCCTACAAAAATCATTACCATTAATAGTTATAATAAAAATCCTTCTTACATTTATATGAGCCTCTTAAGAGATAAAATATCGATTTGACGGCGAATGACCCGTTAGGTCAGGTCAGGTCAGGTCAAGTCAAAGAGTTTTATACAATATATATATATATATATATAATATATATATATATATTATATATAATATATATAATTATATATATATATTATATATATTATTTTATTTATTTATTTATTTATATTATTTATTATTTATTTATAATTATATATATATATATATATATATATATATATATATATATATATATATATATATATATATATTATATATATATATATATATATATATAAAAGATTACCTGGCCACGCCCATAATCACCTGTAATTAGTTTGGCATGTATAAATAGTGATGAATACCCCTTTTCCTAAAGCTTTATGGCTAATATTTTACGTTATTTATTATTATTATTATTATTATTGATTCATTATTACTTATTATTATTATTATTAAATGTTAATACAAATATTAGATTAATACATAGACATAAATAAAGTTTAAAAAGTTGAATTTAGATAAATAAATAGATATAGATATGGCAATAGATATATATATATATATATAATATATATATATATATATATATATATATATATATATATTATATATATATATATATATAAATATATTATATATATATATATATATAATATAATATTTCTCGCAACGCTGTAATATAAGTAAAGAAATAAATAGACACAGACACTTGAACGATTAAAATACATAATATATTTTAAGTTGTTAGACGCTCATACTTCCATTCATTAATCAGTTTGCTTTATCTTTGAACGTCTATATAGTCTACAAGTTCAGAAAGTGTACAAGATCTTACATCCTTTTAACATCGCGTTGAAAATGTTCAAAATCCTACAATGTCTTGAAATGTCCGAGACCCTACAACCTTTAACATTGTGTTGCAAATGTTTAAGTTGCTACATCACTTTTGGAAATGGGTATCCTGTATCCCTTAAACATCCTGCTGGAAATTGAAAAAAAAACTCTAACATCCTTTCAACATCGTGGTTGAAAATGTTCAAAATTCACCATCCCTTTAACAAAGTTGAAAATGTCCAATGTATCCTTTCAACATTGACTTAAAAACATCAAGGATCTACAACCCTTTAACATTGTGTTGGAAATGTTAATGGTCTTACAACCTTTCAACATTGTGTTGAAATGTCCAAGATCATAACAACCCTTCAACATTGTGCTACAAAGGTCAAAAGATCCTACATTCATTGAACATTGTGTTCGAAATTTATTTTACATCCATTCAACACTGATAGAAATGTCCAAGATCCTAAATCCTTTTAACATTATGTTGGAAATATCCTGGATCCTAAATTCCCTTAGAATAAATATAATTGACTGGAGAAAGAAGTCCTATTTTATAATTCCCAGTTTATTAACTACAGAAACGCTTCAGTCCTCATCTAGATTAACGAAGCAGAGTATCTAAAGGTGTTTCTCACGTCAATTAAAATTAAGATAAATTTTTGGGTACACAAAAAAATAAAAATAAAAATAAAAAGTTCTGTATCAAAAATTGTATAATTCCTTTAATTCTATCGTAAAAAATAAAAATAAAATAGCTTAATAAATTTTAATTTTCTGCCTCAAAATAAAAAATAAAAAATTTCCCTTAACAGAAAAAGGAAGTGCATAGTGTGTGAACCCTTTTAAGATATATATAATAAAATAAACTTTAAAGCCTAATATGACATTTCGATTGACATCATATGTAAAAATTTAGATAATAGCTTTACAGGTTTATATTGACTGAAAATTGCATTATCGCTTGTGAGAGACCTACTTACTTAATGATTGACAATTACAAAAATAACAAAACTACTGAAAATTTCATATATTATATATATTATATATATATATATATATATATATATATATATATATATATATATATATATATATATATTATATAATATAATATATATATATATATATATATTATATATATATATATATATATATATATATATATATATATATATATATAAAACTCGTAACTGGGTCAATAATACCGTCAAGCATCATAACATCGCCCAGATTATCTTTACGTACTTCTCAGCTGTTGAGTATTAATGCAGGCCTGTATCTTATCTACAAAATATAGTGATAGAGAGCTTTACGTGCGTGTGTGTGTGTGAAACCTCTAGTAGAGCAGTTAAAAATTTTCTCTACACAGAAACCTACACGATCACCAATTATCACAAACAAACAAAAAAAAATCTACATCTAATTAAATGGTAAAAAAAACCTTAGGAATAAATTTATTAAACTTGGAGATCGTAACAAAACAACAAACTTTCAACAACTGTCAATCTATCAAAGTGATAAGCCTGAGAGTTAGCATAAACAAACGTGCCTTACAGAACAGTAAGGTAATATTTATTGCTTACATTTACAACAATTTTTACGACCCCCTTACTTCACAGGTGTTCATACAACCAAACACACACCTACACACACACACAAATACACATACATAGATACACACATACATACATACATACATACATACATACATACATACACACACATACACACACACACACACACATATATATATATATTATAAATAATATATCCTTATTCGGTATATCAATATTATCAAAACTTTCTGAATATAATAGGAGAAATAAAAATAACCACTTCAATATATATATTTATATATATATATAGGGACCAACCGGAGCTGGAATTTGGCCGGGGACGGGGTTCTGGCCAGGGTTGCCTAAAATTAAGAGGTCAAAAGCACTGAAATTTTTGATTAAGAAAATTAGATATAAATTTAATTGAAGTTTATTTAATTATAAGGAAGGAGTAGAATAGTCAACATTCACTTAAATTAATGATTATATGCATTTTCTCCGAAAAAAAATTCAGAAAATTACAGATTTTGTATAATAAAAGTTTTAAAAAAGTACAAAAAAAATTTTTTTAATTTTTTTCTGATTCACAATAGTGATTCAACAGGTTTATTAGGTAAGACCCTAAGGTAAAGTTTGAAAAAATGTAAGATATAAAATTATCAACATAACCTGTATTTATACATGTCATTATTTTATTGCTATGTATCAAACTTGTATCAATTAGCTATATTATTTCAAAATTATAATTTTGTTTATACTTTCAGTCACTATGGCTAAAAGATTAGATTCTGCAGTAAGGGAGTATTTTACAATGTTTCCATGATATATGTTCGAAATAGCTAAATTTAACATCTTCAGTCAGAAAATTAGAAGTGGACCTTCGGGTGCCACAAGTAAAAAACTTTCAACCAAATCTTTATAGGGGCATATAAAATCAAAACACAAAGATGAACATTCACTAGCAAAAGAGGAGCAGTCAAAAGAAAAAGAAAATATTGAAAAATCTTAATTTTCTTATGGTTTGTTTGACTGGTTGAGCTGAAATTTCAGGATATATGCATTTTTTCCTGAAGTTCTAAGTTGATTTCGAGCATTTTTCTGAGTTTATAACGGGTTGTAAGTTATTTGGACTCAAAGTTGAAAAAAAATGAATAGCTGGGTCAAACCACTGATCCACATGAGCTGAAAATTTAACTGAATAATCTTAGCCCCAATTTCTTGCATTGATGGGAACAGATTTTTGATATCACGTCTAGGAAAAAAGTTATAAGTACTAGAAAAAAATTTGCAAAAATTGTACACTTCCAGAGAAAAATATTTTTAAAAAAAACGCTACCTACTAATTTCTTTATTTTTGGATATTGTTTAGAGGAGGGACAGGGCTACAACTTTTATTTAGTGCATTATTAAATGCTATTTGTTTGAAGTGAGATATAGCTCTCAAACTTTGGGAATTTTTTGAAATTTGGTCAGAAATGGACTTTTATCGAGAGGCTATATCTCGAAACCAACGTATCGCATCGAATAAAACAGAGAGGAATTTGTAGCTCCATCCTTCCTCTATACACCCATCAAAAATAAGAAATGTTATAATTGTATTTTTTTCTTTTTTTTTTTTTCTTTTTGTTCGAAAAGGTGGATTTTTTTGTTTAAAAAAATTTTTTTTTTTCGATAGTTGGTCTATTTTGGGCTTATAACATTTTTTCTATAACTCTGGAAATAAAAGTCTGTTAGAAGCTTTTGTAGCTCATTGAATTTTGAATATACAGTCCAAATTTCAGGTCATTCCGAAAAGTGGTTTGCCCCGCATTCTTTTGAAAAAGGGTCAAATTTCCAAAAAAAACTTTTTAACAGTTAGACTCAGAAAGAAATGAACATTTTTCACCGGGAAAAAAGCTATATACACTGAAAATTTCAAGAATCGACTAAAAATTAAAAAAAAAATTTGAGATTGGACTGTCCCTTTAAGTATAATTTGCCTTTTAACCCCGGCAGGCAAACCCCGGTTTTCCCTGATTTTTAGCCGGGGGGGGCCCCGGGCCATATTATATATATATATTTATATATATAATATATATATATATATATATATATATATATATATATATATATATATATATATATATATATATATATTATATATATATTATATATAATAAATATAAAACCATAAGAAAAAAAATGGTGATAGATAAAAAAAAGAAAAAATATAAGAAAATAAATATTTTTTAAAAAAATTAAAAAAAAAGATTACAAAAATATAATAAAAAAATACAACTTAATCATATATATTATATATATATATATATATATATATATATATATATATATATATATATATATATATATATATATATATATATTAGTGATGGATCGGATGTCATATTTTCCAATTTGCGGATGCGGATGCGGATGCGGAATGCGGATGCGGATGTTGAATTTTGAAAGTGCGGATGCGGATGCGGATGCGGATGTTGAATTTTCAAAAGTGCATGCGGATGTTGAATGCGGATGTTGAATTTTCGAAATGCGGATGCGGATGCGGATGCGGATTTTGAATTTTCGAAAAGGATGCGGATGCGGATGCGGATGTTAATTTTGATGAGGATGCGGATGCGGATGCGGATGTTAATTTTAATGAGATGCGGATGCGGATGCGGATATATATATATATATATATATATATATATATATATATATATATATATATATATATATATATATATATATATATATATATATATATATATATATATATATAATATTTCACTATCACCTTTCCCAACTTTCGTGAGGTGGTGCCCGCCACAATTCCCTTACAAACATAACTATTCTTACCTTTCAACGCTTTCACCACCTCCCTCCATCTCTGTCTCCACAAATCTTCTACCCTCGTCTAAACTCAAATTCCTTCCATCAAAATCACTCTCACTCCATCCATCCATCTCCACTTCGGACCTTCCCCTCCCCCTACCCTTTCCCTATCTACATCGGATCTACGTACCTTGCCAACCATTCTGTTCTCTTTCATTCTTCACATATGTCCAAACCATTTTAGCACATCCTCCTCCTCTCTATCAATTACACCCTTCTTCCATTTACACATCTCCCTTATTCTTTCATTTCTAATCCTATCAATCCTTTCTTAATTTATATATCGCTCTCAAATCTTTCATCTCAAAGACATTGAAACTTTTTCTCGACCGAGCACTTATCGTCTATGTTTCACACACATACAATACAGAAGGTGAACACATACATTCAAACATTCTTATCTTTATTTCTTTTCGAAATTTTTCCTTTCTTCCATACTTTTCTTAGGCCCCCCAATACTTTCATTCCTTCTACCACTCTGTTCTTTATTCCTTTTTCCGTCCCACCCTTACCTTCCACCCAACATTACTAGATATTTGAATTCATTCACCTCCTCAAGTTTCCATTCTCACACTTCTACAAACCAATTCCTCCCTCCACATTTCCTCATCCCCACCTCCAATCCTCATAACTTTATTCTTCGCTGGATTGAATTTAATTTCAATCTCGTGTTTGCACATTTCCCTTCAAACTCTCACAAGTATTCTCATCTTTTCTCCAGATTCTGCCACCAACACATGCCGCATCATCTGCAAAAAGTAAAACATTCACTTCACATTCACCCTCCATATTTCTCAACGTAATACTCTTCCCTTCTCTCTCCATTTTTCTAAGTAAAACCATTCATCAATAGATTAAATAACATGGAGATATTACAAACCCCTGTCTCAATCCCACTCCTATGCTAAACCAATCCGATAGTTCTCTCTTCACCCTCACTCTTGATCTACAATTCGCATATATATATATATATATATATATATATATATATATATATATATATATATATATATATATATATATATATATATATATATATATATATATATATATATATATATATATATATATATATATAGTGATGGATCGGATGTCATATTTTCTAATTTGCGGATGCGGATGCGGATGCGGATGTCGAATTTTGAGCAAAAAAAAGAAATTTTGAAATGCGGATGCGGATGCGGATGTTGAATTTTGAAAAATGCGGATGCGGATGCGGATGCGGATGTTGATTTTTGTGCGGATGTTCCGCATCCGCGCGCATGCGATGCGGATGCCATCACTAATATATATATATATATATATATATATATATATATATATATATATATATATATATATATATATATATATATATATATATATATATATATATATATATATATATATATATATATATATATATATATATATATATTATATATATATATATATATATTATATATATATATATATATATATATATATATATATATATATATATATATATATATATATATATATATATATATATATATATATATATATATATATATATAGTAATACTTAGGTTCTGCTGAGCATTTTTTAATACATTGAAACTACAAAGACAAATTACACTAAAATCAAGTAAATTGGATAAAGTGAAGCTCTGAAAACGAAAAATTTAATTAATACAAAAAGACTTCAACGTACGGCCATCTTTTAAATCATTTCGTCCAACATCAAAGACGTATTCTCCTCTAGCTTTTTTTTTTTTTTTTTTTTTTTTTTTTTTTTCTTTCTTTCAATAATGCACTGCTAGGTTGCTGCATCAGCGTCAGCGTTAAATTATAAGAAATTTGATAGCTATTTTAAATGAATTTATTTTTACTACAACTTTTGATTATATATATATATATATATATATATATAATATATAATATATATTATATTATATTATATTATATATATATATATATATAATATATATATATATATATATAATATAATTATAACATTAAACCTACTCTTTGTATTATATTTTATTTAAAATAAAAAAATAGGTAATAACGATTTGAATTTTCATTTTAAATGCTTACATTTTTTTTAATAGGAAATAGAATAAATTAATTTCTTTATATTTTAAATTAACAATAGTATATTAGGGTGCTAAAGGAGTCCACGTAAGGCCTAGTCGCTGGCCTCGTAAGCGTAGGTTTACCCCTTAAGTCCTGGTTAGGTTAAGTCGAACTAGTTTGTTTTACATATATACATCAACTAGGCCTAACCTGAAGTTTAGAAGTAATTTATTAAAAAACTAGGCCTAACCTGACCTGGCCAACATTGACTCTTAAAACGCATAAACGTACTACCGCTAATAGAAAATGTAAATAAAGAAATTGTATACTCAATTTTCTATAGTGAAAAATAAGAAAATAATAAAAAAAAAAAAAATTTTTTTATTTTTTTAAATAATTAAAAATATATAATATATATATATATATATATATATATATATATATATATATATATATATATATATATATATATATATATATATATATATATATATATAATAATAAATTACTTTAATTTAAAATATAAAAATAATAAAAAAAAAAAAAAAAAAAAAAATAAAAAAAATAAAAAAAAAAAAAAAATATTTAGCTCAGAAATAGCTACAAAATTTTTTATAATTGACGCTGATGCAGCAATAGTAGTGCATTATTGAAAAAAGAAGAAAAGAAGAAGAAGAAGAAGAAGAAGAAGAAGAAGAAGAAGAAAAAAAAAAGAAAAAAAAAAGTTAGAGGAGAATAGTTCTTCGAAGTCGAACGATATGTTGTAAGAGATCATCGTACGTGCAAGTCTTTTTCTATTAAAATTTATTTGCTTTTTGATGTTTTTAATCTACAAAATCGTTTCCGCGCTTATATATATATATATATATATATATATATATATATATATATATATATATATATATATATATATATATATATATATATATATATATATATATATATATATATATATATATATATATAAATATAAAAAAAAAAAAAAAAAAAAAAAAAAAAAAAAAAAAAAAAAAAAAAAAAAAAAGTTTTATATATATATATATATATATATATATATATATATATATATATATATATATATATATATATATATATATATATATATATATTCCTACTAACACTAACGAATAGTAATATTCACGAGTTTTAATTAGGCTGACGAGTAACTGTCATACACAGGTTCAATTACTTTCTTTCAACCTAAAAAAAAAAAATTAAAAAAAATAAAATAAAAAAAATAAAATAAATTAATTAAATGTCCACTAGATGGCGCACTCAGCTCACTCTTCCTACACCCGTTGAAATCAAACCCCCGTGAAAATTTTCGTAAAGATAATAATAATAATAATAATAATAATAATAATACATAAACAATTAAAACTACACACAAAATACCTTCAAATTATCCAAGTGCCAATGAAACATGGCTCTGTGTGTACATTCACAAGGACATATTATTTGTATTTAAAACAATTTTTGTCCTATAATTTTTAGCTTAGTCATGTAAATCAAAATCTTCTTCAATATATAAATACATATAAAACAAATTATATCAAGTCAATAAACTTAATTGATTAATATTAATATATATATATATATATATATATATATATATATATATATATATATATAATATATATATATATATATATATATTATATATATATATATATATATATATATAATATATATATAGTAGTAAAAACTAAACCTAAATAGAAAAAAAAACTTTTCAAAAATACGAATTACTAGACTGTAAATATTATATAATAATAATTTAAACAATATACGTTCGACTCCCCCAAAACAACTAATCCCCATGCTTCTCCAACCCCCCTCCCCACCCCCATTTAAATCACCCCAGAATAATACAAGTTTTCAATGTCAAAATGCTGCTTCTCGCATTTACTATACTATTTTTTTTTCTTCACATTGATAAACAGGGCGGAACAATTTATTCTATTTCAGAAATAAATGGAAATTTTCGTACAGGTCTACGAGAGAGACGTTGGTCTGTCTGTTTTAAAAGAACTGGAAAATA
>SEYY01001224.1:92082-97082 GCA_009176605.1 Armadillidium nasatum
GCCTTCCTTAACTCCGTCAGAGTTTCAAAGGCTACTACTGGCAGAACGCTCGGTTAGTGATCGGAGAAGAGAAAAGCTGCAAAGTGTGAAGCTTTAAGATGAATGGTATTCTGCCTTCCGCTACAGTTCTCGTTAAGAAGCAGATCTTGCCTGCTTCAGCACAGATCATACCATCCTCTTTCACGAACACCACATGTCCAAAGTCCTTCCCCACCACCCACCTCCCAATCCCTTGTCCATCCATTCATTTTGAAACCAGTTTCCACAATCTGTTCATCATCTCTTGATTGAATATAAAACACTGGCAACCATCATGCTTCGCCTCTTTTCAATTCCAAATTCAATTTAATAGTAATACTTATTAAATATAATTAATAATTATTAATAAGTTATTAATTATATAATTATATATACATATATATATATATATATATATATATATATATATATATATATATATATATATATATATATAATATATATATATATATATATATATATATATATATATATATATATATGGACCGACCGGGGCCCAGGCCCTGGCAAACCTCGGCCATTTTTACTGGCCCCGGCCCCGGCCCCAGCTAAAAATCAGGGAAAACCGGGGTTTGCCTGCCGGGGTTAAAATGGCAAATTATGCTTATTAATGGTATATTAAAAAAAAAAAATATATGAAAATTAAGATTTTTCTTCTTGTTTTTTCAATACCTTCTTTTTTCTTTTCTGTGTCTTTTGACCGCTCCTCTTCTGCAAGTGAATGTTCATCTTTGTGTTTTAATTTTAGATTCTCCCATAAAGATTAGTTTGAAAATTTTTTACTTGTGGCATCCGGAGGTCCTCTTCTAATTTCCTGACTGCAGATGTTACATTTAACTATTTCGAATCTATCCTGAAATATTGTAAAGTACTCCCATACTGCTGAAGCTGAACTTTTAGCCATAGTGACTGAAAGTATAAACAAAATAATAATTTTGAAATAATGTAGCTAAATGATACAAGTTTGATTCACAGCCATAAAATAGCAACACAGGTTATATTGATAATTTTATATCTTACATTTTTTCAAACTTTAACTAGGGTCTTACCTAATAAACCTGTTGAATCACTATTGTAAATCAGGAAAAAAAAAATTTTTCAAAAATTTTTGTACTTTTTTTAAAACTTTTATTATACAAAATCTGTAATTTTCTGAAATTTTTTCATAGAGAATGCAATGCATATAATCATTAATTTAAGTGAATGTTGGCTATTCTACTCCTTCCTTATAATTAAATAAATCTCTTAAAATTATATCTAATTTTCTTAACCTAAAATTTCAGTTATTTTGACCTCTTTACAAATTTTAGGCAATCCCGGCCCCGGGTCCCGGCAAAATTCCACCCCCGGTCTGTCCCTATATATATATATATATATATATATATATATATATATATATATATATATATATATATATATATATATATATATATATATATATATATATATATATATATATATATATATATATATATATATATATATGGCCAGAAGTAATAAGCTTCTCGACTGCTACAGTTGTTTTAAAACTTCAGAAGAAGTAAGTTATTAATAACAAAAAAGAAAAAGAAATTAGTAAAATCAATTTAAACTTTAATATTTTAAATTTTGGAATTTCTATTTTAAAAACCAAGAGATTTTAGGAAGAGAAAAAGTTGGATTTTTTTGGGGTTAAATCAAAATCGTGGCTAGAAAAAGATCCTTCAAAAAATAAATAAATAAAATAAAAAATAAAATATTTTTCGTTTTCTAATTGAAAGTGGAAATAAATGGACCAGATGTCGGAATCAGCAGATTTTGAAATAGAGTCGAAGCTTGCAAAGATTTACTGTTTCCGGATCCCAGTAATTTCAAATAGTTGGCCAGACTTTACATTAGCGGCCATGCATAACTCAAAAACTACTAATCTTACATTAAAAATGATTATATTTTTGAAATCCTTGTCGAATTTTAGGTAAGAAAAATTGGGAAATAAAAAATAAATTCTTATAAAAATTTTATTACATAAGTAAAGTTTACTTTTTTAAAAGCCTCGCTGGAATCATACGTCTGGCAATGTCATTTTTTAATTTTTTTTAGAAATTGGAAAACATGGGAAATACTCCAAATCGTCGACAGGAAAAGTAGTCGACAATATCATCATCACTCACGGGTCGGGGGGTACGGGGGGCAGAGCCCCCCTTAGACATATGTTCTGTTTTTGAAATATTTAAGTGGTTCATTTAACGACAACCTCACCGACTCGTGTCTAAAAGCGAACTGACACAAATTTTTTACAGTCGAAACATTTTAATTTTCAAGTTGTACATTTAAAAAAAATTTTTTTTTTTTTTTTTTTAACAATTTTTTATAGTTTTCTTACTGGAAATGACCCAAGGATTTCAAAAATATAATCCTTTTTAATGTACGGTTAGTAGTTTCTGAGTTATGCCCAAATAATTTAACCAATATTGAAATCGAAGTGACAAAAAAATAAATAAATACAACCCTCCCTGGAACAGAAATATAGAAACAAGTTGATTTATAGAACCAAGTATCGGTATCGGTATCGTTATCGGCAAAATTCTGGTATCCCTTTACCCCTAACCTGTTCTCAACCATTTTAGAGCAGTGATAAAATTGTTACAGTATTATAAATTGTTTGCTCATAAGTTTTATTTAAAATAAGAATTTCACCTCGCTACTTTCTGGGTTCTTCCGAAAAGCAAGGAAACTTCTCGTGAGATTTTCTAAGAATCAAACCCTTGACCTTCCACAAACAAGCCCGATTCGTTATCAGATACGCTATGCCATTGTAATGTGAAGAGCTGTTACTTTTTTTCAGTTTTATATAAATACAGACGTGAAATATATACAGTTTATACAGACGTGAATGAGCCAGTGTTCCACTTATCTAGATTGCTGAGGTATTTTTTTTTTTCTAGATACGTGAATGAAACCACTAAAAGTTGGTAAGTAGTATCACTTGTTTATCTATCAAAAATCATACTAAATACCTATGTTTTAATTGTCTGAGAAATAATTGAAAAGTTTAGCCGAAAACAAATATAAAAATTAGCAATTTCTGGCAAGTATAAGTTCTAACCAATCAGAGAGAATATATGGTAGATAACGATGTGACGTCATCATACATTACGTTGAAGTTTTAGGTCGTTTTAAAGACGTGAATGACTAGTCTTCTTAGGTCAGCCTTCACTTCTACATACTTACATATTTCAAAAACTACTGAACAAATATAAAAATTAGCAATTTCTGGCAAGTATAAGTTCTAACCAATCAGAGAGAATATATGGTAGATAACGATGTGACGTCATCATACATTACGTTGAAGTTTTAGGTCGTTTTAAAGACGTGAATGACTAGTCTTCTTAGGTCAGCCTTCACTTCTACATACTTACATATTTCAAAAACTACTGAACCTACGTAAAAAAGGAAAACATTTTTGGAATCTTTGTCGAATTTTGGGTGAGAAAATTATAAAATATTTGAAAATAAATTTTAAAAAAATGATTTTGTACGACAATTGATGAACTAACAAACTTAATTTTGGTGCTATACCGAACATTTGTCTACTGGGGGCTCTGCCCCACGTAACCTCCGACCCGTGAATGATGATGATATTGTCGACTACTTTTCCTGTCGACGATTTTGGGTATTTCCCCTTTTTTTCCAATTTCGAATTTTTTTTTTTTAAAATGACATTGCCAGACGTACGATTCTTATCAGAGCTATAAAGAAGTAAAATTCACTTACGTAATAAAATTATTATAAGAATTTATTTTTTATTTCCCAATTTTTCTTACCTAAAATTCGACAAGGATTCCAAAAATATAATCCTTTTTAACGTAGGTTCAGTAGTTTTTTAAATATTTAAGTATGTAGAAGTGAAGTCTGGCCGTCTTCTTACACAGCAAAAATTGTCCTAACGAATCGTTGGGACAAGTGACAAAGATATCTCAACAAACTTTTTCAGTTATTTTATCATTAGAAAATAAATCGGTGAAGCGACTTTCTTATGCTTAACAAGTCTTTTCTCTACCGAAAATTTTACTGTCAAATTTTTAACACTTGTCCCATCAATTCGTTAGGACAATTTTTGCAGTGTACGTACTACTATTCTACGTTGCTGTAATATTATTATATAATTATATATACTAATATATTATTAATAAACGATACCTGTTTTTAATAAATACGCTTCAGTAGAGGTTGCCTCCTTCAGTAAACAATAATGTTATGTTGATAAATACACGAGAGAATGAACTCATATTAATAGGGTTCTAAAAAGCATGAATAATAATTTATTGACTATGTGTATGAGTTTCGATAGGAACATAATATATTTTACCAACAATCACTATTGCTGCTGCTACTACTACTACTACTAATAATAATAATAATAATGATAATAATAATAATAATAATAATAATAATAATAATAATAATAATAATAATAATAATAATATATAATAATATATATTACATAATAATAATAAAAACTACTACTACTACTACTACTACTACTAACTAATAATAATAATAATAATAATAATAATAATAATAATAATAATAATAATAATAATAATAATAATAATAATAATAATAATAATAATAATAAATAATAATAATAATAATAATAATAATAATATAATAATAATAATAATAATAATAATAATAATAATAATAATAATAATAATATAATATAATTTATAATAATTAATATAATATTATAAAATTTTATTAATTATAAAAAAAATTAAAAATAATAAATACTTAAAAAAAAATAAAAAAAAAAAAAAAAAAAAAAAAAAAAAAAAAAAAAAAAAAAAAAAAAAAAAAAAAAAAAAAAAAAAAAAAAAAAAAAAAAAAAAAAATTAATTATTATTATTATTATTATTATTATTATTATTATTATTATTATTATTATTATTATTATTATTATTATTTTATTATTATTATTA
>SEYY01001224.1:99582-107082 GCA_009176605.1 Armadillidium nasatum
TTACAACAGTCAGCTATTAAAAGTATGCACGAAAAAGCTTTAAATATGATTAAAGGAAGAGAAGAAACTGAGAGATGGTTTGGAGCGAAAACAGGAGTGAGACAGAGAAGTGCAATCACAATTGCTCTTCGTACTATATCTGGATGGCTGTCTTAAAAGAATATGCATAAGGGAGAATAGAGAACACACGTTAGTGTGTTAAGAAGCTGTGAGTAGGTGGAATGATGTGCTGAATTCAATGTGTATGAGGATAAACAGAGAGAAAACAGAATTAAAGGTAATATCAAGGGAGAGATAGAGAGATAGTTGCAAGCATAGAGGAGACTACACTTAAGTAGACGAATAAGTTTAAATACTTGAGGGTGGAGTTCAATGAAAAAGGAGGACTGGAGGACGAGTAGAAGAAGGGAATAGGAAGATTGTCAATGAATGTGGGAATGCTATATATGCTATTAAAGGAACAGAAGTGGAAGTGCTAATATACAAAAAATACTAAGACCAATATTGTTGTACAGTTCAGAATGTTGAACAGTGAATAAAGTGCTTAAGAGCAGAATAGATGCTACGGAAATGAGCTTACTCGGAGTCATTAGGGGAGTATTGCTGAGAGATATAATGGGTAATGAATTTGTGAGGGAGGAAATGATGATGGAGTCAATTTTGGAGTTTGTGGAAAGAAACCAGTTGAGAGGGTTTGAACATGTGAAGATAATGGAGGAGGGAGAGAGGCTGAGAGAGATGATGGAGTAGAGATCAGAGGGAAGGAGAACGACTGGAAGACCTAGAAAGAGATGGATGGAGGCAGTGCCACAAACCATACAAAGAAGGAGCAAGACACTGGAAGAGGTGGAAAAAGAATCAAATGCTTAAGGCTAGAAATGCATGAAGAAGATTCTGGAGGAGTAGCACCTGACAAGGGAAAGCCTACCGGGTTGGATGGTGAGGGTGATGATGACGATTTAAGCATTCATGTTATCACTTCTGTGATCGACCAAAGGACTATGAAAAAGAACACCTTCAAAGATATAAGTGGCTTCGCACCGATTCTTTTTTAAAAAAGTAGTTTTATATTAGCATCATAAACTAATTATTATTATTATCTAGAACTCTAGATAATTGTCTGTTATTATCTAGACAATGCTAGCAACTCTAATGATATACTATTACTTATTAAAAAAATTTGAACTAAAAGAAATATAACTAAAACCTCCTTTTTTAATAATAATAATAATAATAATAATAATAATAATAATAATAATAATAATAATAATAATAAAAGCTTAGGAACTCATTAAATCTTCATTACTCCAAAAATTGCGTCTCCAACTAATTATTATTATATGATTATAATTATTTTTAAATTAGTTTAAGACCTTTGTTGAAGAATTAATTCTTATTCAATTGTTCTGAGAAGAAACTTTGAGTTCTGTTTTTACGAATAGGTCAGACTTGCTTCTTAGACAAAATTTGTTCGAAAATTGTTATATTTTAACGTTACTAATTTTTAATGATATTGGTATAGTTTCCTAGGTCTTTTGCCTTTTGTTATAATTAACTGAAATTTTGAACTTTCAAAAAGACCTGAGGGAATGGAACCACCCAATATTTGTGAAGTGTTCTCCATACAAGAACGAACCACTTCCCTATAACGCGCTGCAACTGAAGTTCAGAAATCAACTCAGAGTATACAAGGAGCGATCCTTCCCAAATTGATCACGAGATAATTAAACAACAAAAATATTAAGGACAAAGAATGAAGATGTCCTAATTTTGAGACATTGTAAATTACAATGTTTTCAAAGTCCCAATTAGAAATACGAGAAAGATCGAAAGTCATTCACTTCAAAATCACATTTTTAGCAACAGGTGTTTTCAAATAAAATATAAGTAGTTAAGAAGGATGGATTTGTCAGATTGAAAAATGAATAATTGTTGAAGTGACAGAAATATGTCATTAATGAAAAGGAAATGAATGAATTAGGAATAAACTAAATCCCTGAGGAACATAACGGATGATAGACATAAAGGATAAACGGTGACCGTCTCCAACAATTGCTTAGAACTTTTAAGCCTAAAACTGTAAACAAACAAGAAATATTATAACATTATGGGGAGGAAGGGAGGTAAAAAATCATATATATATATATATATATATATATATATATATATATATATATATATATATATATATATATATATATATATATATATATATATATATATATATATATATATATATATATATATATATATATATATATATATATATATATATATATATATATATATATAATATAAATATATATATATATATATATATATATATATATATATATATATATATATATATATATATATATATATATATATATATATATATATATATATATATATATATATATATATATATATATAAATATATAAACCTAACGTTTTTTAAAGTAAAAAGTGAAACAAAATATACTAAAAAAAAAGAAAAAAACTTAATTTACAAGAAAAATAAGATTTTTAAACGACTAGTTACCAAAATTTCATTTCTTCTCTTATGCTCTTCTCTTAGCAAAAACGAACAGTTGTCACCTATCATATTAGGATTTACTTTTCCTTGATATCAGTGTTCCATTGTCATGATGACTTCATGGAATCTTTCTCTTTGTTCGTCACTAACATCGCCCAAGTTATGGGGAAAGAAATTCAAATGGGAATGCAGGAAGTGAATTTTTAGTGACATCCGACATCCAAGCTTCTGATAGATGTCCAAGTGTTTTCTTACCAACTCTTCATAATTTTCAGCTTTGTTGTTACCAAGAAATCCCTAAACCACTAGTTTAAATGCCCTCCAAGCAGATAGTTCCAAAGCAGTTAACTTTTTCTCAAAAGTGTCGTCCTTCAAGAGTTTTCTGAACTGTGAGCCAACGAATATTCCTTCTTCAATTTTGCCTCACTTAAAGCAGGGAACTGAGTCCTGAGATATGCAAAACCATCTCAATTTTTATCAATTCCCTTCACAAAGTTTTTCATTAATCTTAATTTTATATGTAATGGTGAAAGCAATATCATCCTTGACCCATGAGTCAACTAAAGGTTGATACTTAAGTCCTGTAACGTAGTTACTTCTTTTTGCCCACTCTTTCTGTATATAGTGCTTGTCTGTTTCTGCTGCTCTACTGTTCCATATGCAAAGGAAACAGCAGTTTTCAGTGAATCCACCCTGAAGTCCCATTAACATACCTACAATTTTCATGTCTTTACAGAGTTTCCAACCATATCATTTATACTGCAATACATTAATTAAAATTAACATACTGTCATAGGTTTCCTTCATATCTATTGAGTATGATACTGGTAATGAAGGCTTGACATTACCATTATGAAGCAATACAATTTCAGACTTGTAAGAAAAGACATTTGTCTCGATTTTTTAAGCCGTGTTCCGATTTTTTTAGAGACGGATATTTGTCCCGATTTTTAAATTTTGGCAAAAATTACTTATTCAGCCGGACAGCAGAAGAAGGCAGTGACACACCGTCATACAGCCAGAGGGCGCGGCGCATGAGAGCAGAAGGCAAAAATGTATTTTTTTTTTGTAGAATGTCCTTAACTAATAAACCATATGACTTACTTTCGGAAACAACATTCGTATTTCTTCTTTTATATTAAAAATCCTCCTCCTTTATACATCCCTTAAAACACTTACGGGCAGTGTATTTGGAGGGGGGGGGGGCAATGTTCAGAAGCGTCCCGAATTTTGGTCAGAAAAATATGGTCACCTTAGGTATGACCAAAGTTTATAGGGTATACTTTGGTATGACCTGTCTATGTAAGACGGATACATTACTACAGATCTTTAGACTTCAATAAAGTTTTCGAAAAAATATTTTATTTGAAAAATTAGAATTTATTTTTTAAAAAAATTAAGAAAATTTTTCTTGATGTTTATTTTTTTAAATATTGGAAGTGAGCATATGACGACATAAAAAGATTTAGATTTAAGCATATGTATATTTAAAAAGAGAGAGAACCCTGAGTAATGATGAAAATAAAGTAAAATACCATATTAAAAAAAAAAAAAAAAAAAAAAAAAAAAAAAAAAAACACGATTTAAATAATAAAAGCGTTTTTTTGCCATATATATATATATATATATATATATATATATATATATATATATATATATATATATATATATATATATATATATATATATATATATATATATATATATATATATATATATATATATATATATATATATATATATATATATATATATATATATATATATATATATATTTATTTTTTTATTAATAAATTTATTTAAATTTTTTAATAAAAATAATATATATTAATTAAATGGTTTAATAATAATAATAATAATAATAATAATAATAATAATAATAATAATAATAATAATAATAATAAAATTTAATTATTTTACTCATAAAATTAACATAATATTATTCAATGGTAGTATTAATTATTATCAGGACAGTTTTGTCAGCGTCGTACGTCTGGCAGTACTTTCAACAGCTGAGTTTTACGAAAAAAAATGATTAAAAATAAAAAGGTTTCGTTGTCAAAATTGCCAGTTTTAGCACCATTGATAAATTTCATCAAAGCTTTGAAAATATTTCGGAACTTGACAGTATCGATGAGTATTAATTAACACTTATGAATTGATTACTTTCTAATAGGTTTATTAATATTCATATGTCCTTAATCATAGTGGGTTCATATCTTACTGATCAATTCTCGTGTTGTTGTGGCCAGAAATTCTGACATATTTAAGAATGAGTTTCTGGCAACGTCATGTAGGACTTTAGGATATTTCTCTTCGCTTTTGTCAGTCTACCTCAAGGTTTTCTAGCTGTGAAAGTTGTTATATATTTTCTGAACTTTTATATAATTTTATATTCTTTTAAATGTTTATTTAAAATTATACTGTGTTATATATTTATTGAAAATGTACTAATTGTGCGTGGTTATGAAGTAGTTTTGATAATAAAAGTACATTTTATTTTATTGTACCAAACATTTTGGTATATAAAAGGGACAAATTGCCCCAGCTTTCGGCTCATTTGTGATTTAAGGTTTCGTATGTTTATCGTCTCTACCAAGAAATATAAATAAAAGAAATATTCACCGAATTTTTATTTCCATTTAATTATTTCATTATTTGATAAGCGTTAATTTCTCATTACTTTTTGTTTTCTTTCTTTAAATGAATTAACAAACTCACGTGCTCCAACCACTTGTATATATATATATATATATATATATATATATATATATATATATATATATATATATATATATATATATATATATATATATATATATATATATATATATATATATATATATATATATATATATATATATATATATATATATATATATATATATATATATATATATATATATATATATATATATATATATATATATATATATATATATATATATATATATATATATATATATATATATATATATATATATATATATATATATATATATATATATATATATATATATATATATATATATATATATATATATATATATATATATATATATATATATATATATAGGGTGTATGCTTCTTCTATCCCCACTCTACTCCTTTCCTTAATAACCCTGTATTTACAATACACCCTTTCCCGTTTTGGGGTTTCCCAGATTTTAAAAATATAGATAGCGTTTTTTATTTAATATATATATTATATATATATATATATATATATATATATATATATATATATATATATATATATATATATATATATATATATATATATATATATATATATATATATATATATATATATATATATATATATATATATAAACACACACACACAGCCTGTTCTGACGTTTGATTCATGTTGATAAACTTCTGCAGTATATATATATATATATATATATATATATATATATATATATATATATATATATATATATATATATATATATATATATATATATATAATATATATATATATATATATATAGGCTTAGGTGGAGATTGTTTCTGAGTTTCGATATTTTTTATATCGATATTTTTTTATATCGATATTTAATTATAATCGATATTTTCCTGCCTTTAATTAGCCCTATTCTACTATGTCGTGCAAACGTTCTTGTGTACATTAGGTCTCTTTTACGGCAAATTCTTGTGTAGGTTAGGCCTCTTTTTACGGCAATTTCGGTAGTTCAGGTTATGATAAGTCGAATTAGGTTCTGCTAGAAAAGTAAGTAATAATAATTGTCTATGTTTAGTAATAGTACCTCGTACCTCTGACAACTCTCTTGTTTACGATAGGCTTCTCCGATATTTTCGATTTTCGATATTTTTTAACAATCGAAACTCAGAAACAATCTCCACCTTATATATATATATATATATATATATATATATATATATATATATATATATATATATATATATATATATATATATATATATATATATATATATATATATATATATATATATATATATATATATATATATATATATATATATATAGTACTTTTTGAACCAGGCGTGAAGTTCATGAACTTTGAGGCATTTTGACCCCCCTAATTGCCCCGCCTCGTCCCGCGTTACACCCATATATATATATATATATATATATATATATATATATATATATATATATATATATATATATATATATATATATATATATATATATATATATATATATATATATATATATAGTCTTAACGAATGGGGAATTCTGCACGAGTTTTCAAAATATCTACAAGATTTTAACATCCGAATACCCAGTCTCGGATGTTCTGGTTTTCACACATTCATTATATATATATATATATATATATATATATATATATATATATATATATATATATATATATATATATATATATATATATATATATAAGGACCGGCTGTGATATATGTTTAGTAGGTAAACAATTAGTATAAGGATTTGAGCAAGGCTTTCTCTCCACACCTTTTACCCCTTCTGCCTTGACCCTTTTTTGGGCCTTATATATATATATATATATATATATATATATATATATATATATATATATATATATATATATATATATATATATATATATATATATATATATATATATATATATATAGAGAGAGAGAGAGAGAGAGAGAGAGAGAGAGAGAGAGAGAGAAATACCAATAATAATAATAATAATATAATATAATAATAATAATAATAATAATAATAATAATAATAATAATAACCTGATAGGCATGTGAATATTCGGATTTTTTTGAGATCTTATATTTTAAAAATTATCGAACCACGGCAAACGAACTATGTCGCCAGGGGGCAGACTCCTATGATATATATATATATATATATATATATATATATATATATATATATATATATATATATATATATATATATATATATATATATATATATATATATATATATATATATATATATATATATATATATATATATATATATATATATATATATATATATATATATA
>SEYY01001224.1:109582-122082 GCA_009176605.1 Armadillidium nasatum
TATATAATATATATATATATATATATATATATATATATATATATATATATATATATATATATATATATATATATATATATATATATATATATATATATATATTAACCAAATGTCATTTGTTTTGAAATAACTGCAAAACTAATTATTTTGGGATAACAAAAAAATTTTAATCACCTGGTGGGCAAAGAGCAGAGGCCTACTAATTTCTACCAGAGTTGGGGAATTTTTTTTTTTTTTTTTTTTTTTTTTTTTTTTTGCCGCCACTCACGGGCGGAGCCCTTTTCATGGTGGAGGCATAATTAAAAATTAAAAGAAAACCCACCCAATTCAGAAGCTAACGTAGATCAATCAGGTGGGCGCAGACAGAGGATTTAAAGAGAAGTAGGTTAAATACAGAAGGAAAAACAGACTAAGGTAGGGTGTTTCACAGAACAGAGGTGGCTGGAAAGGAGGAGGTACTACAACTTGCAAGCCTAGAGTTTGCCAAGCTTTCACAAAATTCATGTGCAAGCAAGGCACCCCTTGTGCTGCGAGGGCGACGCAATGGTTGTGGAATGAGAGAGGTGAACTCTCTCGAGCACCTGCCGTTTTAGTACCTATAGAAAGGAGAGAGTACGCCAACGTCACATCGCAGAGAAAGAGAGTCAAGGGAGTTTGAGAGTAGGGGACATTAGTCTCTTAGCCTTAGACTCAACCTTATCGAAAAGAAGGGTGGAACGGAAACCAACCCAATTGTGAGAAGAGTATTTAATACATGGACGGCTAAGACCCTTAAATAATTGTAGTAACTTCAGAAGAAAAAAAAATCCCGCAATCTGAACAGAACTCCCAGCTTTTTAGAGGCCACCTTAGCAAACATTGTGATATGAAGTTTCCAAGATAATTTATTGCTTATGTTCAGACCAAGAATATTTATGCTGTTCACAGGTGAGACGTGAGAGCCGTCGAAGGAGATAGGAAAGTTGGGAGGTGTTTTTGAGTGAGAGATGTGAAGAAGTTGAGTTTTTAAAGAGTTGAATTTCGCAAGGTTGCCGTGGCCTCACTTGGAAATCTCATCCAGATCGGCAAGAATGGAATGGGAAAGTTGAATACGAGAAGCAACTCTAGAAACAAAAGAGGGAACAGATTTGAAATAAGTAGAAGAATGGGAAGTTGAGTCGTCGGCATATGAATGAACAGAGTTAGAAGTATAGATAAGGAGGTCGTTGATGAAAAGTAAGAATAAAGTAGGAGATAGAACAGAACCCTGAGGAACACCACAATTAATAAGAAAAGAAGAAGACGTCGCTCCATCAACAAGTGCTGATATGGAGCTATTTGAGAGTAAAGTAGACATGAATATGGACCAACCAGGGCCCCGGTCCCGGCTTCGGCTGATAATCGGAAAACCGGGGTTAAAATTGCAAATTATACATTTTAATGGTGGATTAAATCAAACAAAATACAAGAAAATTAAGATTTTTTAATATTTTCTTTTTCTTTTCTGTTTCTTTTGACCGCTCCTCTTCTGCTGGTGAATGTTCATCTTTGTGTTTTGATTTTAGATGCCTGACTTTAGATGTTACATTTAGCTATTTAGAGCCTATCCTGAAACATTGTAAAGTACTCCCATACTGCAGAAGCTGATCTTTTAGCCCTAGTGACTGAATGTATAAAAAAATAATTTTGAATTAATGTAGTTAAATTATACAAATTTGAAACACAGCAATAAAATAACTTATGTATAAATACAGGTTATATTGATAATTTTGTCTTACATTTTTTCAAACTTTAACTTAGGGTCTTACCTAAGTAAACCTGTTGTGAATCAGAAAGAAAATCTGAAATTTTTTAATTTTTTAATTTTTTCAAACTTTATTATACAAAATTTGTAATTTTCTGATTTTTTTTTCTGAAAAATGCATATCATTAATTTAAATGAATGTTGACTATTTTACTCCTTTATAATTAAATTAATTTTCTTTAACCTAAAATTTCAGTGCTTTTGACCTCTGAACAAATTTTATGCAACCCCGGCCAGAACCTCGGCCCCGTCAAAACTCCAGCTCCGGTTGGTCCTAGACATGAGTAAGCAAAGAAGAGGAGGAAACCCAAAGGAAGGGAGCTTAGAGAGCAGCGACGCATGCCATATCCTTTCAAAAGCCTTGGGAATGTCAAGCGCCACCACACAAGACTCCCCGTAGTCCCTAAGGGCAGAAGACCATAGATCAGTAAGATACTAAAGGATGTCACCAGTAGACATCGAGCCACGAAAATTATACTGGTGATCTGAAAGAAAGGAGTGAGATTCCAAATGATCAAGGAAGTGAGAGTTGAGGAGAGTTTCAAAGACTTTAGATACAATACAAGTAAGAGCAATAGGGCGATAGTTAGAAGGTTCAGAGTGGCTTCCTTTTTTCGGGATCAGTTGAACATATGTTCAAGTTAAAGGCCGACCTGTCCCGATACACGACTTTTGAATGTGTATAATGTAAAGGAAGTTGGAAAAGCAGATAAAGGGAGTGTATTTCATGGTTTACCAGTAGAGAACATGTAAGATTAGATATAGCTGTTGTCATGGTCAGAGAGTTAGCCAGTAGAGTACATGTAAGATTAAATATAGCGGTTAAGTCATGGTCAGAGAATTAGCCAGTAGAGTACATGTAAGATTAAATATAGCTGTTAAGTCATGGTCAGAGAGTTAGCCAGTAGAGTACATGTAAAATTAAATATAGCTGTTAAGTCATGGTCAGAGAGTTAGACAGAGAAAGAATGAGACTTTATAAAAAGGCATGCCACAGGAGCCCTTCTCAGTGAAATTCGCATGCGACGAGAGAGTTGAGATGAGCAGTGTCCGTTGTAATAGTGATAGTATAGAGAGAGTGACGCAACAAATTGACGGGTAGAAAGAGACTGGAGAGAATTAGAGCAGTAAAGTTGATGAGGAAGAGTCTTAGACACCACCTTTTCAAGGAGAGTTCTATGAGTGGAACCACCTCATATGTGTGAGGTGTACACCTTGCAGGGCGAACAATTCCCATATAAAGAGCAAACAACTGGAGTGGAGAGAAGAATATTGTATATATTCTCAGAACACCCAACCTATTAGAAACTTATTTAGAAAGAGATTTATATTATGGCGATATATATATATATATATATATATATATATATATATATATATATATATATATATATATATATATATATATATATATATATATATATATATATATATATATATATATATATATATATATATATATATATATATATGCCAAAAAACTGGTAGAGGTTATTAATTCGAGTGTTCCTGTCATAAATTTGAATTAACTAAGAAGGCTCCTAATGAATATAAGGAATAGATGTTAGAAACTCTACATAAAGCGTAAACCCCTCACCTAAACTAGTGTTTTTCTTCATTTTCCAATCCCCACCCAGCCAAAAATCCCAATGTTTATGCATCAGAATTATGATAATTCTATGCAAGTATTTGTTAAACGGAATTCTTTATTATAATTAAATTTTTTTTGTTAAATAAATTTAATATTTAAATTTAACCAAGTTACTTGGGGGCTTTAGTTCCGCAAAACTCGTGGACAAGTCTGCAATTGTTAACGGGGTTTTCCGCTCATCCTTTATTTCAGATTTTTTTTTTCTTCAGGTTAATCCATTTTTATTTATGTCTATTGTTCTAGTAAGGCTATTTTGTTTCAGTAATTTTTGATACTTAACTCTGTACAAATACTCAAAATAAAATATATTATGATGTTAATTTGTCATTGAAATTATTAATAAATTCTGCTACTGATAATAATAATAATCTTTATAATGATAATAAAGAGGTAGTAGTAGTAGTAGTAACCCCTTAAATACTGTATAATCCAAGGTGTGTTTTTGAATTGAATTTGCGTGCTTAAATGATAGATCATAAAAAAAGTCTTCCCCCCACTTACTAAATATATTTTCCTTTCCCATCCATTTTGGGGAAGAAGAGGGAGGGGGGATTAGCAATTTCCTTTATTTTACGAAAATTTCAAGTAGTGTAGAAAGCTTAAAGGAAAAAAAAAAAAAAAAAAAAAAGCAAAAGCAACACGTGCATAGTTAGTGATAAACATTTCAAATGTTTTATGTAATTTAAATGCTAAGATTAATATTATCTTGATTAATTAATTAACAAAGGTTTCAAAATTTAATTTTGAATGATGGAAAAATGTATTTGAAATTAATAAAAGTAAAAAAAAAAAATTTTTTTTTACTTGGTACTAACACAATTCTAAATTCTACTCACTCATGGATGCAAGTAACACTGGTTTCTTGTCTACTTTGTACCCCAAGGAAAAAAAAAACAGGAAATCATAAAGTTCATCCGCACTATTTTTTTTCCATGCCCAATTCTACGAAAAAAATTTCAAAAAAAAAAAAAAAAAAAAAAAAAAAAAAAAAAAATATAAAAAAATATATATATATATATATATATATATATATATATATATATATATATATATATATATATATATATATATATATATATATATATATATATATATATATATATATATATATATATATATATGTGTGTGTGTGTGTGTGTGTGTGTATGAGAGAAAGTGTCTGATCTCCGATATATCGATTTATCCCTATATATATATTTATGTAATTAAATATAAATCACTGTGTCAGCGATGCATGGCAGACGCTCCCGCATATTCCGAGTCCGTTTGTGCACCAGGTCACTAATAAAATACAACATTTTTGCAACTAAATTTTAGCTACGTACGTAAGATAAGTATTATCGATATAACTATAGGTATTATCGATATAATTATCTCGATATAGATATTGGTCAGAAATGTTTTTAACATATTATTAGACTTCGTGGTGAGAAGATACGATTTGTATGAGCTCCGTTGGAGGTTTTTTTGTTTTGTTTGTTGCAATAATTTTGTTATATATATATATATATATATATATATATATATATATATATATATATATATATATATATATATATATATATATATATATATATATATATATATATATATATATATATATATATATATATATATATATATATATATATATATATATATATATATATATATATATATATATATATATATATATATATATATATATATATATATATATATATATATATATATATATATATATATATATATATATATATATATATATAATTTAAAGCAGTATATTTGAAGCTATACTTTACTCATTTTATTAATATTTGGAATAGATGATGTTTTTTTTTTTTTTTTTTTTTTTTTTTTTTTTTTTTTTTTAAGGGTAATTCTTGTTTTGCTGTTAGGCTTAGGGATAAAACATATTTCTTTGATGTTAGGCATGGTTATTTTAACCGTTAAAGATTAATTTTATTTATTTATTTTAATTTTGACTTTATTTATGTATTTATTTATTTTAATTTTGACTTTATTTATTTATTTATTTTTAAATGGATATATGAGTATACGTGAGTGTTTGTGCGTGGGCGCGCCCGTTGTTTGAATGGCGGTTTCATTTAAGTATCAACGTGAACGTGGGTTTTGATATATACTTCTCAAATGACTGTAGCTTACTTGCTAACTTCCCGTCTGGAAAAACCTCCCATATATATATATATATATATATATATATATATATATATATATATATATATATATATATATATATATATATATATATATATATATATATATATATATATATATATATATATATATATATATATATATATATATATATATATATATATATATATATATATATATATATATATATATATATATATATATATATATATATATATATATATATATATATGCCGTATATTACTAGTTGTTAATGCATGTACAGTCGTGAACAAAAGTTCGTTCCTATTAAGCTGGAAATAAATATTTATATAAAATGGAGATCATCTCAGGTTCAGCCAATCACAGTTCAATTAAGCCCCTCTCTATGTTTTTATTTTCTTTTTATTCAAAATAAAGCTTTTATGAAATGATCTCCATTTTATATAAATATTTATTTCCAGCTTAATAGGAACGAACTTTTGTTCACGACTGTACCATGTATTTCCTTTTGCTTTTTTTTTTTTTTTTTTTTTTTATATCCGAGATTCAAAAGTCTATGAAATCATTCTGTATCATAATTTATCTAACTTTTTAATTAACCTTTTCCATAACTTGCATTAGAAGAATGGAAACTTTGTGTATGTAGAAATAACCAGTCTTGCCACGCGTTTTGATTACCTTAATTCTTTTAACTTTGATGACCAATAACTTAAAACCTGTCATCTTATTATTACTTCCGCTTGTACCATTTTATCTTATTTCTTCTAACTTACTTTCTCACACATTTACACCCCATTGGAACAGATTTTCCCAACGTTTTCTGGGTATCTCTTTAGGCTACTTCTGACAAGACTTGCCCATTCCCATCCATGTACGATGATATTTTATTTAGGGAATTTATACACAACACGTGAGAAGTTGAGATTCTTTTGTAACTACGAATTGATGTGAGGAGGGAGCAAGATTATTTTGAATTATTTCTTTGGAGCTCTCTGTCTAGCTTGTACGCTTACTATCCTTAAAAGGGAAGGGTTGTTGCTCTAATGCTTAGGACATTTCGGTATCTGTCGAAAAGGAAAGGTAGCTAGTAGTAATCTCGGACATGGAGATTGTTCATTTCATCATATAGTAAATCTTTTTCATCCCATAATTGTTTCTATCGATAACTCTCTCTCTCTCTCTCTCTCTCTCTCTCTCTCTCTCTCTCTCTCTCTCTCTCTCTCTCTCTCTCTCTCTCTCTCTCTCTCTCTCTCTCTCTCTCTCTCTCTCTCTCTCTCTCTCTCTCTCTCTCTCTCTCTCTCTCTCTCTCTCTCTCTCTCTCTCTCTCTCTCTCTCTCTCTCTCTCTCTCTCTCTCTCTCTCTCTCTCTCTCTCTCTCTCTCTCTCTCTCTCTCTCTCTCTCTCTCTCTCTCTCTCTCTCTCTCTCTCTCTCTCTCTCTCTCTCTCTCTCTCTCTCTCTCTCTCTCTCTCTCTCTCTCTCTCTCTCTCTCTCTCTCTCTCTCTCTCTCTCTCTATATATATATATATATATATATATATATATATATATATATATATATATATATATATATATATATATATATATATATTGGGTTTCTCGTAAATATTCCGTTATTTATCGTTTGGTAATTTTATCCGTCTTTATATTGTATTAAATGTCGACGTGTTGCTACATCTTGCAATGGAGAATGAAATACCATGTTTATACTAATTTAACATTTAATGGAAATGCAAACTTATTAATTGATCTTATCTTTGAAGCAATATAAAGTCCAGTTTGTCTCTTAAAGTGGACGAAAAGTACTAATAAAATATTTGTGATGCAATAACAGGATGTTTGTTAGTCTTGATTTAGTAAAAATACGGTTTGGAAAAGAGGTTCCAGAAGGGGGTGCTACTATCACGTTGGAGGCGTTGTAAGGTTTTTGGGGAAGAAGGGGATTCTTGCTAAAGAGAAGTCATTTATTTCTACACTTTTGATCAAGTTAACAACATTAAGGTGTGATATTGACTATAGGAAACTGTTAATTTTCACATCTATTATCAATTAAGAATATCATACCAGATGACTATCTTGGGATTTGTTGTGATGATGTAAGTGGATTTCAAAGATAGTTAGTTGAACGATAAGCTTCAGTAATCTTATCACAATGAAAATACCACACTGGAAGGATGATAATCCTATTTGTATGTCCACAGAAGGATGAAAGCTAGTAAATATTTTTGAATAAACTTTAAATAATTCTTCAAAATTTCTTATCATGAAATAAGAATACAGTAATCTTATCACAATGAAAATGCCACACAGGAAGGATGATAATCCTATTTGTTTGTATGTCCACAGAAAGATGAAAGCGAGTAAATATATTTGAATAAACTTTAAATAATTCTTCAAAATTTCTTATCAAGAGATAAGAATATAGGCTTCAAAAAGAAATTCCAGAAAGATATCCAATGATATTTTATGTATACGATATTTATAATTCTTGTATTTATATCCTTCCAACCTCATATTTATTGGAATGTAGTATCAGTGATTTCTCAGCATTTACTAATGTAACCCAACCAACAGCGAATTGCCAAACGAAATTCGAAACCAGTAAATGTTTTATCCACTGACGTATCAAAGCTTTTTAATTAAGAATCATCCAATGCATTTGTCGTATTAAAATTAAAATACAGATGCAACTTGGCGCTGTTTTTATTTTCAATCTATATATATATAGTATATATGGCATATATATATATATAATATATATCGTATATATATATATATATATAATATTATATTTTTATATATATATATATATATATATATCTATATATATATATATATATATATATATATATATATATATATATATATATATATATATATATATATATATATATATATATATATATATATATATATATATATATATATATATATATATATATATATACTCTCTTTCTGTAGATATCTGGTAACACTGAAATATTTTTGAAACATTTGGAGTAGTAGGGGGGGGGGGGGGGGGGTAAAGGGGGGGAGGGTGTCCGATAAAGTTTTTTTTTGTTTTTTTTTTTATTAATTAATTAATTATTGAAGATATTAATGTAAAATGTAAAATAAACGACAACAAATATCTATACCCGATATATATATATATATATATATATATATATATATATATATATATATATATATATATATATATATATATATATATATATATATATATATATATATATATATATATATATATATATATATATATATATATATATATATATATATATATATATATATATATATATATATATATATATATATAAAGATTTTGAATTGTGGACAGGCTTCTGCGAAAAATTGAGAGGGAGTGGAATGTGGTCCGTCCCACGGGTTTAAAGGGGAGAAACCTTTAAATTTATTCATTTTATTTATTTTTTTGTATCATTAAATTAAAGGCAATAGCATCATCACCATTACTTATTTACCTTTATAAACTCAATGAATTATTTAAATTAAGACCAGGGTTTTATATCCCAGTGGGTCGGGTGATATATATATATATATATATATATATATATATATATATATTATATATATGATGGCATCCGCATTTGTATCCATCCGCATTTTTCGAAAAAAAATAAATTCAATCCATCCGCATCCGCATCCGCACTTTCAAAAATTCAACATCCGCATCCGCACTTCTCCAAAATTCGACATCCGCATCCGCATCAGCAAATTGATCCGCAAAAAAATGACATCCGATCCATCACTAATATATATATATATATATATATATATATATATATATATATATATATATATATATATATATATATATATATATATATATATATATATATATATATATATATATATATATATATATATATATATATATATATATATATATACGCTAGTGATGTATGTGACATCCGCATCCGCATAACATTTGACATCCGTATCCGCCGTTTCATGATTTTGCAATACCCGCATCCACCTTCTCAATTATTATAACAATTAGTATAACATTTTGAAAGTTGTTAATTCTTTGCGTAATGTTTGACTAATTTTTTGGATAGCATGAGTATGAAAATAATTATTAGCATTTACTAACCTATAAAATAAATAATGTAGGAATATTATATACGAGTATATGGGGGTCCACGTACGTAAAGTTAGAACACAGGGGAGCCACAAGCAAAAAAAGGTTGGGAACCCCTAGGTTAGAAGTTACATTTCAGGTAATCACTAGTAAGGTTAATAATAAACAATTGATTTGTTTTTGAAATAGTAACTGCTTAGTTTATATATATAATATTTTATATATATATATATATATATATATATATATATATATATATATATATATATATATATATATATATATATATATATATATATATATATATATATATATATATATATATATATATACTACTTTAAATAAATATAGAGTTCAGTAATGATGTTAATTATATTTAGAATGAATGGAAAAGTAACTATAAATATATATATCATTTTATAAACATACATGATTTTTTTAAAGATTTTCCTTATCACAAGGTAGAAAAAAGACTATTACTCAACTAATACAATACACAACCACAGACGTCAACTCCCACCAGTAAAGTCTTATCATGCAATTTTATTTTTTTACGCATCAACCACTGCTCAAAAGAAGCTCCCAATTGATACAGGGATGCAGAATACAAGTTAAATCAATACATCTCAACAATATAATATCCAAATCATTGAAATCCCTATCGAATCTGTTTTTAAATTTCTTGAGGTAAATTATATAACAAAAATGTGTTATTGTTACTGAGGAAGTTTTTCTTAATTCCCACCAAAATACTTCTTTCATTATTTCCATTATGACTTCTACTTCTCTTATCATCGTCTAGCATAAAAACTACTTCTCTTATCATCGTCTAGCATAAAAAATTTAGTCTCTACAACACTCTAGAGAGAATATTTTTTCTCTATATATACGTGACTCGTATCTCTAGAAAATATCCTTTCCATAGATAATATGAACAGTTCCTTTAATTATATATCAATGTCCTCTCTTATGGAAGATGCTCACAGAATTAGACACAGTATATTTATTTCAAAGCCTATCATAACTATTTTTAAGATCTGTTGTTAGCTTCAAATTTTTTACAAATAACCACACCTAGATCCTTGTCTTTGTCACGAGACTTGCCATGCCCCATTCATTACAAAGTTTAAATCCTTGTTTAAGTTATCAGTATGAAAATTTTCTATTCAATTCGTTTGCCACTTACCACTACATCCAACACATTTAATATACTTTACAAGCTTTCAAAAGGTGGTAACCAATTTAGAATCATCAAGAAACTTTGCAGCTTAGGCATTTTATTCCTTCATCAAAATTATTCATATAAAGTGTGCCCAACATATAACCCTGAAAAACACCAATATTTATTATTATTATTATTATTATTATTATTATTATTATTATTATTATTATTATTATTATGACAGTAAATGCTTTTTTAGTGAAAAAGAAATAAATAATATTTCTCAACGTATCCTTTTCTTAACACTATTAATGTACTCCATGAATACTAAAGGTATATATATATATATATATATATATATATATATATATATATATATATATATATATATATATATATATATATATATATATATATATATATATATATATATATATATATATATATATATATATATATATATATATATATATATATATATATATATATATATATATATATATATATATATATATATATATATATATATATATATATATATATATATATATATATATATATATATATATATATATATATATATATATAAAGTTAGGATATTCATGATCTAAAAAATGCGGTTCCTGTTCATCCCCTACTTAAAATTAGGATTCAATTTCCACAGGTATGCATACCGGTATTATTATTATTATTATTATTATTATTATTATTATTATTATTATTATTATTGTGTCCGCTAAAGCTTGAATAAATTGAGTACTCTTCCCTGCCTGTTCCCGATTGTGGGTAAAATAAAAATATGCTGTAGGATATAATAATGAATATCCTAATTTTTTTTCGTAGGTGCAGCCTGAAGGTTCCGGCATAGTGGTTGAGGTGGGGGGGAGGAAGAGTTTTGAGTGTCTAACCCTAACAAGGAGTGTGGGATAAAAGGAAATAGTTAGGGGGAAAATAATAATTTATTATTATTAACTATCATTATTATTATTATTATTATTCTTATTATTATTATTATTGTTTTTGTTGTTTTTGCCTAGAAGGGTGAGGGAGAAATTTTTGAAATAGAGAGCCCATGGTTATTAGACTTAAGAGAGCAACACCAATCTGCTAAGTCTGAGAGGTTTTCATCCCCCAACTTCGCACCCACAGTGGCTTCTATTTTTTTAACATATTTCCTTATTATATAGCTGAAGGGGACAGCGTTGTTTTCTTCGAATTTGCTTCGGTCCCGCATGTGAATGGTTACTGAATCGATTGTTGGCATTGTATCAGATTGATCCATATTTTCATCCAAATATCGCTTGTAAAACTTGTAACAGCTTTCGGCTGGGGAAGAAACGGACAGATTCTAAGTTTCACTGGCTTTTTATGGATAAATCAAAGCATTGATTAGTATCGTAAAGGAACTTGAGGATACTTCATTTCTTGCTGTTAAACTTATAATACAAATCATGTAAAAAAAGATGCATCTAACAATTTGTATGTACGGTATATCATATGGTAGGAACCAGATAAGTAGAGCCGGAGTCAGAGGTGAAGTGGGAAGATTTTATGGAAATTGAAGGCAGGATCCGGAGCAGGAGTTTGCGACACTGTCGGTGACGTAGTTGGCGTTAATTTTTTTTACCGTTATCACATTGCTGGAGAAGAGTGAAGGAATGAGAAC
>SEYY01001224.1:129582-149900 GCA_009176605.1 Armadillidium nasatum
TATATATATATATATATATATATATATATATATATATATATATATATATATATATATATATATATATATATATAAAATCGTACGTCTTCCTTCACTTCCTTCAAACCTCCATCAAGAGTCGTGTTTAGATGCACTTGACTTTGATGAAAAGATGAATTTTCCATATACTAATGGGTTTCTTGCATACTTTTGGAGTTTTCGGCCCCAGTATATATATATATATATATATATATATATATATATATATATATATATATATATATATATATATATATATATATATATATATATATATATATATATATATATATATATATATAAGTCAGTGATGAGGGTCCATTGCCTCTTTTCCAAAAACAAATGAGACAGCTGAGATTGTAGTATTGTATCATTTAACATAGGCCTATCTTAACAGCAGGTATCAACCCTGAGGCTTTTTATACATTTATTAACGTTGTCCGCTCTGTGGTCTTCATAATTATTATTAAATTATTTATTTAATTATTTATTGCAGGTATTTATTTAATTTATTATTTATTGCAGGTTTGTAGAATGTAAGATTTATATCACCATAAAATAAATACTCTTATAAATGTTATAAAAGAAAAGTACTCTCAGATATTATATTTAAGTTTTGTTTCTCTAGTTCAAATATTAAAAAAAAAATAAAAAAATAAAATGGCAGACACTCAGTTACACTTAAGATGGCACTCACATGGGACGACCTTCATTGGCATGCTTTCTGACCTTCACATGGGCAGATCATATACAGATGTATCCCTTGTTTGTGATGGGGGAGTTGTTAGGGCGCATAGAGCTGTATTGTCACTCTCCTCTCCTTACTTGGGTAAGTAGCTTATATATATATACGTAATATATATATATATATATATATATATATATATATATATATATATATATATATATATATATATATATATATATATATATATATATATATATATATATATATATATATATATATATATATATATATATATATATATATATATATATATATATATGCCTGTATTACATTTACGATTTACATGCCATATTTATAAAAAGAGAATAAAAAAAAAGATGTGTTCCATGTCATAAAGTAGATACTCAGGGCTTGCCTATAGGCTCCATCCTATATATATATATATATATATATATATATATATATATATATATATATATATATATATATATATATATATATATATATATATATATATATATATATATATATATATATATATATATATATATATAAAGATATAGAAGGCATTCAGGATACTTATTCAAATAATTATGATTTTAAATAAAATTGATGTATGGAATAATGATAAACAAATGAAAAACAGTTATTAAAAGTTTTCTTAGTTTGGGCTTAAATAATTTTTATATTAAACAGTAAATACACAGTATTGAATTTGTATATAAAGAAGATACTTGGAAAAACCAAAAGTATATAAGTGAAAATTTTTCAGAACAGCAAAAAAAAAAAAAAAAAAAAAAAAAAAAAAAAATAAATAAACATTTTTAGTGATCAATCATTTTCCATTTGACAGGTTCGACATGCACATCTGGAGATGTTAAGTTAACTTAATTTAGTTATTTTTCAGCATTTCTTAGTGAAATATATTTTTAAACTGGATTAATGATGGTTAATTTTCCCTTGGAAAGTTTAAAGATTTCCCTTTGGAAAGTTTAAAAGTTTCTCGTTTCCATATGAAATGACAATAACATAAGGTTTTGATTTACAAGTGCAAATAATTATTAAATTAAACAGTTTTTGAACTGGTTTTCCACAAAATAAACAAAATAATATTGCAATTTTTAATCACACTTCGAAACATATGGTCTATCTGTTGTCCAACATGTTCTGTACATCTAAAGTCCTTTGCTTATCATAACTCTGCATTATAATATCTTCATTAATCACATTCATAATCATAATTCATGATATAGAAATTGTGTACTGAAATGTCTGTACTGTATTCCACATTTTAGAAGACAAAAGTGTTCTTGACCACACTGGTAGTGTAAATATGAAAGAATGATCTTGGCGAATCAATCTGAAGAGAAAAAGAGAGATGCAGAATAAGAGAACGAACTTTACACGTTCTTCTCAAGGGAGAAGATTAGAGAATCATAAGTTCCAAAGGAGAGGCGTCCTTAAAGAATGAGGCAACAATCAACATTCAAAAGTCAGAGATTGAGAGATTGGTGAGATAAGTAGTTCTCAAGTGTGTGTGAATAGTTTAAAGGCGAAGAGTTTTACCATGGTTTTACCAGGGTACTTTTGGTTAAACAAATTTTTTATTGTTGTTGTGATGAGTTAAATATTTTTGCACGATTCCTGAATGAAATAAAATCAGCACGTTCTTTAAAAGTTTTAAAAGGATGTAATTCATGAGCAACTTGAGAAGAGACAAAGTTCAACAAGGATTCATAAGTTTTAGTCGAAGAGAAAGATTTATTCCTCAGTACCAGTGAGAATCACCTCAGCTTCTCTTATCACTATGAGAGACTCCTCCCGCGAAAGTAGTAATCATTCCAAGGGAAAACCAAAGAAACACGACCGCAAATCCTATCAGTTATCAGTGCGAAAGTGCCAAAAACATCACTTCGCTTACCTCATAGGCGGTTCCTTCTGAAGACTTGAAGAGAGAGAACAGGGTATGCAAAGAGAAGGTGTTGAATTATGGTTATGAAAGGTTGGAAGATAAGTTTGTTTTTATATATTTGATTCATCGTCAGGACGATTAGAAGATGTGAATATGAAGTTCTATCATTTGCTCAGGCCTCTTATCAATAGATACACGATAGGCTAATTAACCAGGTTCAGTCTTCAAAACAAGAGGTCATTGTCGTTAATGGTGGCAAATGTTATTTAGAGAAATTAAGGGAGATAGGAAAATATATTTTATTTTTAAGTTTAATGGTGGAAAAATTTAAAATAATCAGTAGAATTAACTTTAGATATAAATTTAAATCTTAGTTTGGCAAGAGAGCAAAATTCGTAGAGTAGAAAATTTAGAGTACCCTAAATAAAAAAAAAAAAAGATATACTATTATTATGGTTTATGTGCATACGCACAGCATCCTCCTTTGGATATATATATATATATATATATATATATATATATATATATATATATATATATATATATATATATATATATATATATATATATATATATATATATATATATATATATATATATATATATATATATATATATATATATATATAATATATAAATATATATATATATATATATAGTTATTATCGAATATAATATATATATATATATATATATATATATATATATATATATATATTATATATATATATATATATATATATATATATATATATATATATATATATATATATATATATATATATATATATATATATATATATATATGTGTGTGTGTGTTTGTGTTTTCATCTGCGTGTAAATTTTTCTTCTTAAGCAATGCCCCCTCAACAATGAGCGTTGGTTTGGCCCTTCTTATCTCGTCACATATCACCAAGTTTGGTTTGTTTGTCATGGATGATGACTCGGAGCGACATGCCTCAAGCTCCCACCAAATCATTGACCCAAAAAAAAAAAGATTGGTTTTAGGGGAAAAAATATTATAGATTAAGACCCATTCTTCATCTGTTTTTAAAATTTAAAAATTGTTCGTTATAAATAGTGGACGAGCTGCTGCTGCTTTTTTTTTTTTTTTTTTTTTTTTTTTTTTTTTTTTTTTTTTTTTTAATACAATATCTCCCTAACAACCGTACTCCCTCTTATTCAACCCCCCCGTTTCTTATTCAACATTCTTGGTACTTTTTTTCTACAGGAAAGTTATATATGTATATGTGTAATTTTCTTTATCCTCTTTCCGTTTTTCAGCCACTGTTTTAGGAACTTGCAGCGAAAATGACGAAGCACCACTTTTGCTACCGGAAGTTCCTGTGCAGGACATCAGGTACCTCATCTCGTTTATTTATAGGGGACAGGTGGACGTACCTCAGAACCATATCGCTTCCTTCTTGAATACGGGAAAACATCTTCAGGTCTTGGGACTCGAACAGGGGGATCAGGTACACCTTTATATATATATAATATATATATATATATATATATATATATATATATATATATATATATATATATATATATATATATATATATATATATATATATATATATATATATATATATATATATTATATATATATATATATATATAAACAAACGATTGATTCGCCTATTATTATTATTATTATTATTATTGAAATAAAAGAAAATAGAATTAAAATTTCTTATTCTTATCGTTTTGTCTTCTTTAAAAAATATCAACTCTAATCTTATTATTAAAAAAAATAGATATTGTTGTTAATTAAAAAAGTTATTCTTGTCACTAAAGAAAGAAAATATTGTAAGAAGTTTTTTTTTTTTTAAATTATGTATTGTTGTTTATAATAAAGAATTATATTTTTAAAAATGAGACCAATGATTAGCTAAGCATTTCTAACAAATTATCCTGAAATAATCCTATTCAGCTCTTTCGGTGTACTTTAAATGGCTAAAATTCTCATCTTGTAAAATTTGTTTAAAAATGAGATCCTGCATATCCTTTCCATGATCTTTGCATCAGAGATCCTCAATAATTTTATTTTTCTAAATATGAAATTCCTATCTGCATTACCCATCATTTTAATCAAGGTTCTTTATAAGAACAAGTTTTATATGCAATATGGAAAAATACTTTTTGTTCCGTGTCAGCATAATTTTTTGACAACATTTTTCCCTTCTGGGTCATTATTATTATTATTATTATTATTATTATTATTATTATTATTTTTATTTTTATTATTATTATTATTATAATTATTATCATTATTATTATTATTATTATTATTATTATTATTATTATTATTATTATTATTATTTTAGTTGGTTGATTCTCCATGTAAATCGGAAGGAAGCAGTACCCCTGGAAGTGAACTGGATGAGGATCCTTCGCTATCAAAAGACACAATAGTAAATAACAACAAAGGAGAGAAGAAGGAATTTAAGCAACCTGAACTAAAAAAGGTTTTTATTATTTAGTATTTATTATTATTATTATTATTGTTATTATTTTTCTCTTAGTATTTATATGTAAACTAAATAGATTTGAAAAGCTTTGATAATACACTTCGTGTATAATGTAATATGAATATAGAATGTTTGAAACAAAATTTGGGCTCATAGGACGAATTTGTCACCCCAGAAGCCCTTTTCAGTTATAAAAAAAAAAGAAAACAAAAATGTTTATAATATATTTGTATTCTTAATTTGGATATTATTCTTGATTTATTTTTTTATATTTTTAGTATTATTATTATTATTATTATTATTATTATTATTATTCATGATTGTTATTATTATTTTATTTTTTCATGGAAGACTTTCAAATTTATATTTTCTAAAGAATATATATGAAATGTTGAATCATACTTTCACCTCTGCTATTGGTAATTAATTGATAAAATTTTCTGTTAGCAACGTTCGTTGCTCGTAGTCACTGGGTTCTTAAGTATGTGAGTGAGCTCAATTTCTTCATTTTCGAGGTTGCACATTATTTCTTTTTCTTGGGCTTGATCTAAAGTCATTCATTTTTGTCCTGTAAGCATTCCATCCTAATGTATTATTTAGTATCATGTGCTGTATTGCCATGTATCCCCATGTAGGAATGGTTTGTTGTGTGGTATTCCCAAATAGTTTTGATGCTTACCTTAAATAATAGGGCACTAAATTCATCCTTGTTGTCTATGGTTAGAAGTATATTGATTGTTTTGTTACCTTTCAGGAATCATTTTAAAAATTTTCAAATAAATTTGTCAATTTAAATTTTAAACTATCAGCCTTCCATTGCAAATACCTCACAGTAACAGCATTTCACAATCAACAAGATTTTTATTTTAAACAATAGTTAAACAACTTATGTAATGTCGTATATATTTCGTTTTTCTCTATGTTTTTAATATGAGTATTCTCAATCTACGATTCATTGCTTCATAGTCACCCTTTGGTGTTATTTTAGTTCAAAAGTGTTACGATGAAGAATGCCAAAATTCAATTTCTGATTAATAGAAGACATTTCAGTTCGTAATTCTTCATATGATATAGAGGAAAATACGTCCGTGCGTCACGTATTTGCTTAGCAAGTAGTAGTGTTCTCCCAATCTTTTTTTTTATATTAAATAAAGCCTTTCCCACGTCTCTATTACAAAATAGTGTATCCAGGTAACCAGGGAACCCAGTTATTTTCTTTGGCAGTCTCGCCTCTGAGCATCTCGTGCGTTGAAAACAGCTTTGGATCTCTTTGCAACAAACCTTTTTATTCGAAAGGTATCAGCCACTTCTTGGATCACCATTTGATCGGCAAGTACTATAGAATGCCTCTAACATACAATAGAACTTAAAATTACTCAACAATTATCCACTGTTTTGGGTATGATTTGAGAATTTTTCTTCGATAGTGCAAGTCTGTCAACTTTTGCACATGCGGTGTTGACAAAATATGTAAAAAAGAAAAGAAAAAAAAATAGCAATGAAAACAAAAAAAACGAATCAGAATCGTTGATAGTTTTTTAGCTTTATTGGATTTTTATATACACATTAAAATTAAACAACTTTTATTTTTATTCGTGCTGTAAGTACAGGTGCTTGAGGGAACAAACAACTCTCATCCATTGTAGTTGTTGTGTTCTTAGAGGAGCAGAATCTTGTTATCTTCTTATCATTTTTATTGTGTAAACGGCAGCTTCTGTCATAGTAGTTAAATTTTCTTTTAGCTATTTCGTTGGTTTCATCTGTATCTTTATTTTTCTATTCTACGTCTGTATAGGATAGGAGTTAGGAGTTTTGAATTAGTGTTTATGTATTTCATTTTTTTTTTTTTTTTTTTTTTTTTTAAATAAAAAAAATGGAATTTTAATATTTTTTTTATATTTATTAAACAGACTAACATATTTGAGCCAAAAATTGAATGTTTGGATGCAAGCATGAAAAGGGAAGATATTAAAACCGAAAATGAACCGGCTATCGAAGAAGGCAAAATAGACCTCAATTACTATCTCCAGCAAGCAATCCAAAGTGCTTCAATGCCTTGTCCATTGTGTAAAAAGGTAAGAATAAATTTATTTTAGGTGACGGGATAGAGTATCAGGATGAATATTACCAGAATTTTGTTTGAAAATATAATATCAAACATTATATATTAGACATAATTTATTGACATTGAAAATTATTTATAAAGGAAAATATAAATCGGAATATAAAAAGATGCGTGTTGCACAGAGCTGAATCAAACATCAATTATATCAAACTAAATTTGTTAACGAAATTCTTACTTTATAAAAATACAAATATATTCTTCAGACTTGTAGGTCACTTAAATATTATCCTTATCTTTAAACGATTTTAAGGTAACTATTTAATTTTCATTTAAAAATAATATATTTTAAAAGGTACAAAGTTATTATTTGGCAATAAGTTTTTCAATTATTTTTTTACTATAGCTATAAATTTGCATTTTTTTTTCTTCTGTTAAAATTTCGAAAGAAAAATATATTTGCAAATGTTGAAAATTTTTTTGTACATCCCAGAATTCAGTCTTTATATGTATATTTTGTCCTCCTACTCCAGGAATATATCTTCTATATTTTATCTAATTTATCAACAATCAGCAGTTAGACATTTTTTCTGTCATGAATTACGAATTTTGTATAACATATTTAGAAACATCTAACCCTCCCTTTCCCCATGGCAACAAATCTGGAATTGATTTCAGTCCATAATTAGGCCCTTCTCAGTGATATAGGTAGTTTCTGTACATAAACTCAAATTTTTTTTATATAATTTTGCATGTAGTAAAAGTATGGTGTTTAATTAGAATAAGGCAAAGTAACCGATTCAACCCTATTGTTAATGTATATCCAACAGGAATTTAAGAGCCAATCTGGGCTACGAGATCACATTCGTCTTCACACCGGAGAAAGACCTTTTGTTTGCGATTTTTGTCAAATGAATTTTGCAAGGGCATCTCACTTGAAGAGGCATCGTCGCATGCATACAGGAGAAAAGCCTTTTGAATGCAATGTCTGTGGCAAAGAATTCTCACGTGGAGACAAATTGAAAGACCATCTTCGCCGTCATGAAGCTGAAGACAAATTACATCAAATTAGAAAGCAGTTTCAAAACTTGGATGAAAGTCCTGCTGATCAAGCTAACACTGTTGCCAACGTTGCAGCCGCGGCAGCAGCCTCATACTTCCAACAGCAGAATTCGTCATCTAGCAGTGTTTCATTTGGTACCTTGAATCCCATAACATCACTCACTTCAGTAAATCCCACTTCACAGTTTCTCCTAAATAAACTGACAGCACCACGAGATACTAATCAACAACCTCCTAACAAAAAACAGTGCACAGAAACGAACAAGGTAAATATTGGAAATATAACTCAGTTTTCTCAGTCTGCGAGTCAAGTACCAAATATTTTAACATCTCAGGCCGAAAATACAGTGCCATCAATGTTAGGCGTCACCTCCATTGGAGAATGTATTCTCCGTCCTATTAATTGACATTTAGAGCTTAATGCTAAAGCCTAACCCAACTTAACTTAACCTACTTAACCTAACTAACTTAAATAATATATAAATTTTTTTTTTTAAATGTAAATAATTTATATTTTTAAAAATAAAACCTTTTGCATAACCTTTTGAGTTCCTGACATTCTTATAATGAGCTTATGACCACATATTGATGGCTTGCAATATATCAATATAAGGTGTATTATCACTCTCAATCAGCATTTTACGTAGTCTTTCGCAGGAAACTGCTGAAGCGACAGGAAGAACTCAACTTTGTATGTAAGTGAATCGAAAACAGTTTTGATTGTTCAGGAAAGTATTATCATCATTATTTTTAATATGTATACAGTATTTGATCTTCCTGTTTAATTAAATAATTCCTATATTTTATTGCTCAATTATTATTATTATTATTATTATTATTATTATTATTTATTATTATTATTATTGCTATTATTATTATTATTATTATTATTATTATTATTATTATTATTATTATTATTATTATTATTATTATTATTACACAGGTCTGCAAAATGAAGGTCATTGAAAATTGTTTGCAAGCTAATGATCTGATTTTATTGTATTTGGTGTCCTGATTTCAAATATTAAAACCATTTTTTCCCTAACTTAAAATGAAATGTTTACAAACTTAAATTTCGAAATAGCAGAACAGCGTATTCTTATGTATACTTTTTTGAACATATTTTTACTGCTTTGAACATATTTTTTATTTAAAAAAATTAAAAAGAAAAAAAAATGTCGGTATGATATACTGAAATTGTAAAAGAGAACAATACATATAGATGTTATTACCTTTTCAAAAGCTTATTTTGCTATTTTTCATTTTTTCCATTCTCCTGCCATACCACATTTCATCTTGTTAACAACATGAGGCTCCTCTCTATGCAATATCCAACAGTAGTCTACAGTCATATTGACGTTCCACCTTCCCTTTGTATCTGTCTACCATCTCTTTTATATTATAAAACTTTTACCCCTGCTATTTACTTACGGCACAGAGATTTTCATGGATGTGGTCAATATGAAAATGTAGAAAGTCTACCACCTTCAAGCTCATTAAACAACTCTAAGTTTCTGAATTTAAAATATTTTCAACTACACAGTTTTTTTTTTTTTTATTACAACTTTTTCTATTCCACTCTTTGTCAACTTTCTCACTAAAATAATAATTATATTTAAATATTTAATATAAAAAATAGTAGTTTTGAAAATCCTGTTAATTTACCACTGTTGCTATTGCTTCATAGACGTCAGCAGCCTCATACTTTGAACAACAGAATTCGTCATATTTGGTACTTTTACTTTGAATCTCATCACATCCCTCACCACAATAAACCCTATGTCACAGTTTTACCTAAATAAACTGACCGCACCACGAGATACAGTCAGCATCCTCCTAACACCGCGATTTTGTTGCCGTAAGAAATTTTTTAAAACTTTTTTTTTTTTTTTTTTTTTTTTGAACCCTACACCAAAAATCTATAATTAGTTATTAGCTTTCAAACAATTTTTTCATTGTTCATCTGTGTGATTATTATTATTATTATTATTAAAGCAACGAAATAATACTTTTGTACCTGTATACAGTGCCTCCATAATATATATATATATATATATATATATATATATATATATATATATATATATATATATATATATATATATATATATATATATATATATATATATATATATATATATATATATATATATATATATATATATATATATATATATATATATATATATATATATATATATATATATATATATATATATATATATATATATATATATATATATATATATAGTAAACTATGTATTAATAGAAAGTATAGCTGTATTTTAAGTATTTTCAGATATTTTTATGTAAAGTAATTATTCTTATTATTATTATTATTATTATTATTATTATTATTATTATTATTATTATTATTATTATTATTATTATTATTATTACAGTATACAGTCGTTATATATTAATTTGAAAGTGACTCATATATTACGATAAGAGTAGATACATTTTTGAATATAAAAAATATACGAATGCTATTTAATGCCTTATGTGTTTGCATTTGTTATTTCAAAAGGACATGTGTAAATAACATTTCATCTGAAGCAAGGAATCTCTTATCTGTGGCTATCCTATTAACCATCAAACGAATCTCTTAACTATTTAGGTTTTATATTTAATTTTAGAAAAATAAATAAATATAAAAAGGTGTTTAAAAAGCTATAGATTTCTTTTTTAGGGATTCATGATTAATATTACGAAATTTTCGTATCTTCGGTAAATAACATTTTATGGTAAATTGTATATTTATTTAAGAACTTGTAGAAATATTTTTTTATTTAATTTCTGCAAACACAATATCACCATTAGCTGGTGCCATTGACTTTGTACACAAATAAAAACCATTCCACATAGATAGTTTTCACCATTAGATAGTCTGACAAATATTTGTAACACAAATATGAAAGTTTTAATTGTTAATGACAGTTCTTCACAAATGATTTATTCAAATTTTTTTTGTGCCAGTAATGAAGAGAAGTTATTATAAATTGTTTTCCGTGTTTTCTTTGTTGAAATATATGCCCAGTATAAGGAATAAATTAATTAATTTCATGAGAATTGCTACTAATGGTTTCATTGTTTTTAAGATACCATTTGTTCTATGTCAGTTTCTGATTCACTACACTAACGCTAAACAAACAGAATCAGTTGCTTATATTAGCCATCGTTTTTTCTCTTATTTCTGGCTGAGTCGTGATGACCTTTGTTGGGGTATTTATACATGTTTCATTTTAGTGATCCGAATCTTTGACTGACTTCTATTTCGGCGGGCCTTTCTTCAAATAGATAAGGTTGTATCACATTTTTAGAGTTTTTTATTCCACTTCCTTATATTGAAAATTCATGGTGATTTGAATGAATAAAATTTGCATTAAACAGTGATTGATTAACCTGTTCCTTTTGTGACTCACCAAACCACAGAACTCCTTATAATGAAGAAAGGGACTTTTCTTTTATTTTAGATTTTCTGTTTAGTAGAGAGACCACAAAGAAATTCAATAGGTATCGAAAGTGGTTTTAATTAAGTTTCTGAGGGTATACCTTTTTTTATTGTTTTATTAACTAAACTTTGAGTGTGTTGCCTTTCCATTTTAGAGACCCTTCTGTCTTCAAGGGGTGTGTGCCTTATGGTATTGTACAAAGATTTTTCTTTTGGTATGTAATAGTGTAGGTGTCTCCCCAATGCATCCATAATACATATAGATAACTCGAATGTGGAATACAAATTGAATAGAATAGTTGGAGAAAATATTTTGAATTATCCTAACAGCTATTGGTTCAAATTTCTATCTCCAGAAATTGAGATACTTCTTTTTAATTTGGATAAGACTTCGTAAAACTCATTTAGTTGTGGCTAAACTCTTCAAATCTCCAAGGAAATGAACCTGTGATATCGGGAACTGTTAAAGCTGCTTTGCTGGGTCACCACATCTATAGTTCAATCTAAACTGGTTTTCGGGTGTCATAGAAATTGATTAGCCAAAATCATTGCTGCAAAATTTAATGTCCGTCTTCCAGCTTCATACTTGTAATGCTGTGTTATTTGTTTTTGGTCTTCCAGTTTCACACTTCTAATGCTGAGTTATTTTTCTTTCTTAATAAGGAATTTGTTACAACCAAGCCATATTTTAATTCAATATACCTGTATTATTTGTGTAAATAAGAGATCTTTGGTATTTCTATAACCCTTCACACTTCTTAATCACATCTTCTCCCCCTAAAATGAACGAGAAGAAACAATTGTAGTTTGTATAGAGTTTTTATTGTTTATGCTTTTTTTCTTAGCACCTATTTTGAGATTTTTTTCTTCTTCCAGTACTTCATTCTATTTGTTGGAAAAATAGTTACAGGCAGATTTTGCAATGCAATTGATATATTTTTGACCAGATAATTTTTGAAATAAAAAAAATACTCTTGTGTTTTCAATATTACATTAAAGGGAAGGATCTTTTATACATTTCTAACCTTTATGCTGATACTTGCATGCAATTTTGATTAAAGTTGAGAAGGAACCAGAGATATTGGTTCTTTGACTTCCTTCTCTATTTATATTTCGTTAGTAATCCATATTGTTGTATCATACTTGAAAATTTTAGGCTTAGATAGTTACAACTTATAACAGTTACATTGTGACATAAATGTGTGCCAATTTCTATTTCAAACAGTCGCTGTGTTTTTATTATCACTCATTCATATTAGGGCCTAGCAGTAATTTAGTCAATAATAATATTTTTCTTCCATGAAACTCATATCGTCTTACACCTTTTTATTTATATATTTATATTATTTACATTTTTTTTATATTTATATATGTATGTAGTATTAATTTTATTTTTTGAGGCTGCACTGATGGATAAGTTTTTTTTTTCTTGACTAGCATGAAACTGATCCAGATTACACCCATATTGACGATCAGAATATGCAAGTTGCATGCAATAATTGCAAAAATATTTTTTATTTTTACGATTGTTAATTAAATTGCATGATTATATATATATATATATATATATATATATATATATATATATATATATATATATATATATATATATATATATATATATATATATATATATATATATATATATATATATATATATATATATATATATATATATATATATATATATATTAAAGTTGAATTATTGTTAAGACGCGTTTGTTACTACAGCTCTGCGCCCGCTATGACCCGCCCGTCGCCCGCCCGCGTTATATGATTATGATTATTATTATTATTTTATTCATTATTATTATTTTCGTCTCTTTCATTATTTTTCTCGTTCTTTTTTTTTCTTATTTTTTATGTCACTTTAATTATTTTTTATATTTTTTAAAAAAAAGTGCAAATAAAAATAGTTTTGGAGTAAGGAAGCAACTTTATTTTTTATTAAATGTAATATACAGAAAATAACGACAATATTAAATAAAATATATATATACACATATAATAGTTACATAATACTTCACCACATTACTGATGCATAACATTTTATTAATATATGCAAAAAATATTATTATGATATATATATATATTATATATATATTAATATTTACATCATTTTTATTTAAAGGAAGTGACGTGATTATAGGAGAGGGAGGGGGCCCTCTATACCCAAAAGGGATTGTGCGAGCAATATTTTTTATGAGAGTTCGTTTTGTGGATGTCATTCTAAACTTTTTTTCCCATTAGTTATTGATATCCCTTTTTTTATTGGCATTAAATGTAGTAGAATGAATCTTATACTCCGAGGTATGTGTGTGTGGTGTTAACATTGGGATTAGTGGAAACATCTTTATTTCAGGCTATATTCTGCAAGGTCGGATAACCTTGAGGGTTCCTCATATGTTCTATTGCTATAGCTGTTACATCCCTATCCCTGAGTCTATCATAATACTCTTCACCACCCATTAACCAGTCCCTTTCTTCCTCATTAAAATCTTTATCAATTTTATCTAAAACTATTTTCAACATCGCTTCGCTGTCAGTTGTTTTATTGACAGTCAGACCTTTTACTTTTAGAATATGATTCACATCAACATTGGATTTTACCACTCGCACAGCATACGATTTAGGACCTGTGCATACAAAACTATCCCATGTTGTTTCCTCTTCAAACTCATCAGTTAAATCTCCTAGGAATCTTTCTGTCTCTGTTATTTTCTGTATATATTGTATGTTACATTTTAAAAAAAAAAAAAAACATTTGCACTGTTTTTAAAAATAATTAAAATGACAAAAAAAATAAAGAAGAAAAAGAACATGAGAAAAATAATGAATGAGACGAATATAATAACAATGATAATGAACAAAATAATAATAATATTAATCATAATCATATAACGCGGGCGGGCGGGTCCTAGACGGCTCGGGGCTGTGGCAACAAACGCGTCTTAACAATAATTCAACTTTAAACTAATATATTTATAATTTAAACAAAAGGCTTTTTAAAATAAAATAAAAAATCGTAAAATATAAAATAAACAAATTTTTTTTTTTGAAACATTGTAATATTCCATGCAACATTTTGAGCATCAATATGGGTTCCCTACTACTCAGATTAATAATTATTTAATTAGAAAATCATTTAATAAATACTCTCTTAAAAAGTTTAAATAATGATTGAGGTAATATGTGGTCATTCACTTTTCATATAGAAAAGCTAAGGTATTACTTTAAAATATACTTGATACATTTACAATTACATAGAATTAAATATATCTTATAAGATAGATGTAATTCTTTTATGCTAAATGGCTGTGTGTGGCTAAAAAAAAAGCTGAAGCCTTCTAAAATTTACAAATTTGCAAATGATAAAGTGTAATTTAAGTAACAAATAATATAATATTAATAATCGTATTAAAATATGCATATGTATATTTTTGTACATACATTAAGGGCCTAACATTGAAATATTATTTAAAATACTAAATTTTAGAAATATTAATGTTATTGGAAAATATATAACAAGATATTAAACATTGATATAATAATTATAATTTGGTACATTATTGCGTAGGTTTTAAAAGATATAGCATTAATCTGAAAATTATGTTTTTGCTATATTATTGGTTAAATTTTTTTTGTATATATAGAGGAAAGGTTTGTACAATATTGTAGATATTTTATTGATAACTTAAGTTTTTAATGAAAAATGCTGCAGATTATGCCTAGAATAATAATTTTATTTTGTGTTTTACAGGATAATTTTTATTTTTATTTTTATTTTTATGATATTTAAATATATTTTTGTATATCAGATGGCCAAGTCTGGTTTTAAAGAAACTTTTCAATACAAGAAATAAAAATGGGTAATTTAAAGGTCGCTTGTCTCACTTAAATTATTATTTATCTCTAAATTATTATTTATTATTTAAAAGATCAAGAAAAGCATAAGTTTATAATTGGAGTTTCCTGAGTATTTTTTTTTTTTTGTGGTAGTTTGAGATCTCTAGTATGAATCAAGGTTTATATAAAAAAAATATAAATAATTAAAAGAAACAAAGGACGAATTCGTCTCCCCAGAAGCCCATTTCAGTTTTAAATCAATGCATGTAAAGTACAAGATATTTGTTTATTTGAATTTGTAACTGAAATAAATAAATAAAGATTAGAGATGAATGACGATAGCCTGATGAGGTGTGAAAAATGTAAAGATGAAACGTTGTGTAATGCAAATTTTAAAAATATTCTCCCTCTGCAGTATTTATTATTGATTTTTTTTTCGTTATCCAAAAGTCCCCCAATTTTTATTTTTTTACTTGACCACTAATCAGTGATTCTTATAGGGAGCACGGGTTCTAATCATTTTTAGAATTTTAATTTGTAACTAAAGTTAAACTAAAAAAAAAAATCATATTTTTGCAATAGATGAAAAAAGATTTTTAATTCTTACATTGAAAAACTTTATAATTCAATGTTAAAATTTTAAGTAAAACAACTAACATTTTTGAGGAAAAAAAAAAAAAATGAAAAATAAATAAATACAATAAATTTACTTATCATGATGATAAATTTTTAGTTTATATTTCCAGTATATTACTAACTTTTAAAATATATAATTTAAAAATATATAACTACCTACCCTGGTATTGAGCTAAATGGGTCTTATTTTAGTCTATCCTAATAGAAAATGTGCATTTAATTGTACATTCGCCATTCCCCCATAGTAATTCCACCAAAATATATAAATTTTGTATTCTATATGGAGACAAGTTGGCTTGCCATGTAATAAAGTTGCCATAATCCCTTTAAATGTAGTTACATAATTTCCAGATGTAAAATATTTCTACGGAGGTAAATTGCTAAGGTGTGCCTTGTATTTATTTTTAAATATAAAATAAAGTATTATAAATTTTAATATTTAGTTTTAAGAAGGTACTAAGGCCTGGTATCTTATCAAAAGGTTTCAAATTTGGTACATTTTTAAAAGTACCAAGTTTATATATATATATATATATATATATATATATATATATATATATATATATATATATATATATATATATATATATATATATATATATATATATATATATATATATATATATATATATATATATATATATATATATATATATATATCCTGCAATGCTACATACTAGGTCTTTGATCTCAATCTTGGTTATGGAATATCCCTCCTGGCTCATTTGTTAAAGATAGACATTTAAGTGGTTATTAAAACTATTTTTAAGCTTAATATTTCAAATTCAGCATAATATTTTATTTTTTTTTTCGTCCTTTTAATAAATAAATATTTGCTAATTTTAAAGTTGTTTAATTTTGGAAACCAAAATTTAAAAAAAAAAATTATTTAGGGGGGAGGGGAATAAACCTCCTGATAAAGTTATTTTCAAGCAAGTCACCATTGAATATTTTTGGTGCTTATGTATCGAGGGTTACATTGACTTTTATTGTCAAGAGTATATATATATAATATATATATATATATATATATATATATATATATAATATATATATATATATATATATATATATATATATATATATATATATATATATATATATATATATATATATATATATATATATATTTTCGGATCACGCTAACTACGTGATCTATATTGTTTGGCTTGTTGATGCCCTACTAAAAGATAAATGAGCATCAGCCATTCCCAGATTCACTATAAGAGTACTCAGAAACCTTTGCATTTACTTCCTTCGTTTGTCTTAATATACTTGATCTAATGAGAGAGGAAGATCTTTGGATGGTAGTTTAACTCAAAACAATTTATTCGTCAACCAAAACTGGGATACAAACATTCGGATGCGTAGGTGTAAGGATAAACTATCATGATGTAACAAAAACTTAAATTAGGATGAGAGCGAAGTAAAAAAATTTACGTTAATGAAATAGTATTTGACCAAATCAGGATGCAAGCTCGGAAGCTCAAGTTGAAAACAAAACATATAAATTTGTATAAGATTGAGAAATTGATAAGGGACGAGTATAACATGCTATTACTAAGATATATGATAAATTAAAGGAAATAATAATTTTTCTAATGTAGATAGCAAGGTGATTTATATAGATTAGAAAACTTGGTCAATGAAACACAGTTTGGAGAGTTTTTTATATATAACTAAAGCAATTAGTGCAGCTATCTAGTCTTTTTTTCCTGTTCTTGAAGATCAACCCAACAACTTAGATCCTAGACCGTAATTTCCAACCCTCTGCCTTACACTATTAAATTTTTAATCTCTTGAGGTCCCCACGAAACCTTATTTCTGTATAATGTTCTCTGTTTAAGGTTTTCCTCAGAAATGACTCTCTCATTCAGGTGATGAGATATTTTTTGTAGTAAATTGATCCGATGGTAATTCTAATGACTTTCCATGGAAATAATTATTGCTTTAGCGGGAGTTGTTCTTTGGATTGCAAAGAACGAATGATTGGAGGCTTTGATAACATAGCTAAACCTTACACCTTGGTTTAGCTCTACTTGAAGTGGCCCTAGGTTCAGGAATTACTGTATAAAATCTAAAAAGGAAACCTTGCTTTCGCCGCAGGAAATTCAGATATTTTGATTTTCTTTAATTTGCCAAATATGTGAACTCTAACTTTGGTTCATAATTTCTTCAACTTGTTCTTCCATTGGCTCGCAGATGTTTGCCACATAGAATGATCCACAATATATTATGATTGTGAGCTTAATTCAGAGAAATTCTTTGCCTTCAAGTGTTTTTTTTTGTCGAGAATGGTATACAGCTCATGCATTACTGGTCTCTCCATTATGGAGTATGCCTCACATATCTGGCAGGGTTCCACATATGACTTTTTGAAACAGTGAAGTCTAGGGGTTTTTATTAACTTTTCTATCATTCTATCCAGTCTCTTTGTTTTTGCGTCACTCTCCTTATGCTAAAGCTATTAAAACTGAAAATGCTCTTCTAAACTCTGATCTTAAACCTCTTCCACTGAGGACTTATGTGACATTCATGTCTACCGTGGCTCAAACGGTAGAGTGATTGACTCAAGTGCTTGAGAGGCCGGTTCGATCCACTTGGGGATCCTAGGTATATACTACCTAGAAAAGTTTCTTTCCTAGAATATTGGCAGATGTGAACTTTAAAAAAAAATATATAATATATATATTTCTCACTTTCTGTCCCAGAATTAACAACTATACTCAGTCTTTCATATAATTTGCTGGTAATGCCTGAAACACACACTCACTTTATCTATTTTCCTAACTTCCTATAATTTACACTGAAGCATCAGGTTCGGGACATTCTTTAATTTGTCCCAACATTTGAATTTCCCAAATTCGATATTCAGTAAACCTCATTCCCTATATATATATTATATATATATATATATATATATATATAATATATATATATATATATATATATATATATATATATATATATATATATTATATATATTATATATATATATATATATATATATTATATATATATATATATATATATATATATAGGGAGAGAGAGAGAGAGAGAGAGAGAGAAAAAAATTTACCAAGGCAGGATGCAAGCTCGGAAGCACAAGTTTTGAGAACCACAGGAGGAATTTCATCAGTACCGTACGCCTTCTTAGTGTTAAGCTCAGAGATAGCAGAAATGACGTCTTTAGAAGAAATTCTAATTTTAGGCATAAATGAGTTTTAGGTGGTTGTAATAAGAATAGCACCGGAATCGTCTAAAGTTGAATTAGAGGCAAAAGTCAAAAGTTTGAGCGAAGAGTTCAGCTTTAGAAGAAGGTAAAACAGTAGATGTGCCGTCAGAAGATGCTAGAGGAGGGAAAGAGGAAGAAACAAAGTTAGAGTTGACATTTTTTTCAAAATGCCAGAAAGAGCGAGAGGAAGAGGGCCAGAAAGATTATTGCATTTTCTACGGAGAAAGAGTTTTTGGTGTTACGAAGGATAGATTTTGCACAATTTCGGGATAAAACAAATTGTGTGAGTTTCTGGAGTTTGAAGACGACGGTAATCCCTGAAGGCAACATCCCTGCGGTGAATAGCACGAGAACAAGAAGAGTTAAACCAAGGTTTGTTAGGTTTAGTAGAAGTGAAATAATAAGGAATGAACGCTTACATGCCAGAGAGAATCACCTCGGTAATGTGTTCTGCACACCGAGGTACTCCTCCCACGGAAGCAATAATCATTCCACGGGAAATCAAAGAAGTTCGACCCCAAGTCCGATCAGCTTGCAGCGCCGAAATGCCGCAAACGTTGCAGAGATAAGAAGGTGATCGGAGGAACCCAGAGGGAGAAAAGAGTTTAACATATAAGGAGAAGGATTAAAAATGAAAAAGGTCTATAATGTTGAGCTACCAATATATATATATATATATATATATATATATATATGTATATATATATATATATATAGTATATTATATTATATATATATATATATATAATATATATATATATATTATATAATTTTTTCATCACCCTTTCGATCGAAACAAATTTTAAAACCTCAAAGTTTTTTTCGTATTTCCTTTAATAGAACTTTTTAAAAAGGAAGTTGCAGAATTTCTAAGAAGTACCTTTTCCGACTCTCTCCTCATGTATATATATATATATAATATATATATTA
>SEYY01001225.1:0-15000 GCA_009176605.1 Armadillidium nasatum
GAATAGCGTTATACAATATTTTAAAAGATCAAATTTCATGGGATGATTCAGGACAAATTATCATCGACGATGAAACAGTTGAAGGTTCAAATATCGTCGATCTCATTATGGATCTCACAAGAGAGTGGAAAAAACCGCCAATAACAGGATGGCCCAAGATTAAACAGGAACTTCAAACAATCAATTTTCCAAAGAGCCTAATTCAAAATAAACAAAGATTATTCGACTTGGAGAAACATTCCACATTCCCCTAGACCTGAAATAGCTCTTACAGGAACATCTTTTGCGGCTGCTAGGTCAAAAAGGAAAAAGTTAAATAGACCATACCCTCAAGCCGAAAGATTAAGAAGAAAAGCAAGTCTGCTTCGTGATTGGATAAAAATGTAATATATATATATATATATATATATATATATATATATATATATATATATATATATATATATATATATATATATATATATATATATATATATATATATATATATATATATATATATATATACACGTGATTTTAAATAAATATTTTTTGTAAAGAATTTATTTCCTTTATAAATATCCTTGATTACTTGTATGAATATCATTTTTTATCATGAATCCAAAGGAGGTGGTAGATAAATATTATTACGACGTAAGTTTTCCTCACAGTTATGGGGGATTTTCTAGATTTGCCTCTCAATTCCCACAAGTAAATAAGAAAGACTTGAAAGAATATTTCACGGGTGAAGATGCTTATACTCTGCATAAGTCTGCTCGTAAAAAGTTTAAGAGCCGTAAAACTGAAGTTTATGATACTGACCATACTTGGCAGTTAGACTTAACAGATATGATTAAGTATAGTTCATATAATGACGGGTATCGTTATATTTTATTTGTCATTGATGTGTATTCAAGGTATTTATGGTTAAAACCTCTAAAAGATAAAAAGTGCTCCACCGTCTCTAAAGCAGTGAGAGAGATAATTAGTGAAGATGACAGATACCCTGTTTATATGTGGACTGATAAAGGTACAGAGTTTTTAGGTAAAGAATTCCAGGCCCTTGTCTCAGAGTACGATATAGGATATTATAATACATTTTCAGTGAATAAAGCTGCAATAGTTGAACGTGTACAACGAACTATCAAAGAAAGAATGCATAGATATTTTACTAAAATGAATACTTTTAAATATATTGATATTTTAAATGACTTGGCATATTCTTATAACCGTTCATTTCACCGTGGAATTAAGAAAACCCCTCTAGAGATGTTGACTACCTTGCCTGTAATAAATAATATTAAAAATGAAATAAAAGATAAAACTGGTATTAAAGTAGGTGATTATGTGCGTATATCAAGATCGACAGAAAAATTTAAGAAAGGATATACAGCGAATTGGTCGCAGGAGGTATTTCAGGTGGAAAAGATAAAAGAATTTCCTCGTGATGGTTTAAAATTATATTATCTAAAGGATTTAGAAGGGGAGGTCGTGAAAGGTGGATTTTATAAACAGGAGGTTCAAAAAATAAGTTTCGATCCTAAACAGCTTTATAAAATAGAAAAGGTGATAGGGACCAAGGGTAAAGGTAGAAATAAAATGTATCTCATAAAATGGCAAGGATACCCTGATAAATTTAATAGTTATATAAAAGCCTCAGAGTTAAAAAAATATTAATCATTCTAATTCGTGATCATGGAGAGTGAAGACCATTTCTACCTAACTCTGCCGTCTTCGGCATCTATGGACTTATATCACGATAATAAAGTTTCAGACTTTACTACAGAATTAATATTTCCTATTCAGCTCGATAGAGAAATGTATGAGATAGGACTATGTGAAGTGATTTTAGACGTAGACCTAGAAAATGTAACATCTCGACAATCCGCCTTTGTAATTTTTAGAAACGTTAAATTTGTTAAAAATGGGTTGAAAATAGAAGTTGATAAGGGTGTGGATATTGTAAAGCGCGGAAAAGATGCTTTTTATTGGGAAGAGTTTACAGTGAAAAGAGGAAAATATGATTCTCTTAATGAACTGTTTGGGTATTTTAACCGTGAATTTTTATCAAGTCAAATTTGTAATGACTTATTTTTTCAGGTCAAAAAAATTCCTAATACGGAATACGTATTCGTAACTTTAAATTCGGTTCTGGAAACTAATCTGAAAGAAAAAAGTTTGTTTAATTTTCATAAAGCACCGTGGATGAAGAAGTGTATTTTTGTACCTGACGTAGCAATTGATGATATAAAAGGAGATGATTCAATAATACGTCCTACATTATATTCTTTAACGGTGTATACTCCCAGTGTAAAAGAATATCTAGAACGCAATGATGTAAAAGCAGGTGGTAAAGGTTCTATACAACTCATATGTAAATCTTCAGATTTATTTAAGGATCCAGGAATGGCTTATGTATATTCAGATATTGTCGATCATCAGTATGTGGGGAATACAAAATCCCCACTTCTGAGAGTGATACATATCCCTCCAGGAGGGAAAGTCATCACCTTTCCCACAGTACATTATTTACCATTAAGTAAATCGTATCTGAACTCTGTACGTATTTATATAAGGGATGTTGAAGGTGAACCATTTCCATTCACTAACGGTACTGCATTGTGTAAAGTCCATATCAGAAAGAAGCTACGCTAAATAATAATAACAATAATAATAACAATAATAACAATAATAATAACAACAATAATAGTAATAAATAATAATAATAAAATGGAAGGAGAAAGAGTATTTAGGGGTTATAAAATGCAGAGAGGATACGGTCTTGGAGGCTTCTTCGCAAAATTACTGCGAGGAGCATTACCTATATTTAAATCCAGTGGAAAATATCTCGTTAGAAAGGTCGCAAAGACAGGAGTAAACACATTACGCGATGTTATAGGAGGAGTTAACCCTCGTGAAGCCGTAAAACGTCGTATTGCTGATGTTTCTGATGAAATGCTAGACGATGTTAAACGGAAAATACGTCGCAAGATGACTGGAGCTGGAGTTGGTAGGAAGATGATAAAAGGGAAGATGAAGAAGAAAAAGAAGAAGAAGAAGAAGGATAGAGTAAAGAAAAAAGAAATTGATGTTTTTGACTTTTAGGTAAGCGTAAAATATAAACCAATGTTATTATTTCCATGTATCATTATTCGTCGACTGATCATAGAAGCAGGATGCACTTCCTTCATCCCTCAAGTCCTGACTGTTGTAAAACAGAGTTAGATCTCTTTTCTGTGAACCCTACACAGACCAGTGTAGGTGAAACCAACTTTATCAGTATTAATCCTGTACACTCTATTACGAACACCGATGTACCTTTAGAATTTAATGTACCTGGAACTTCAGATCAGTATCTCGACCCTTCAAATGTATTTTTATATTTAAAAGTAAAGTTAGTAAATGCCGAAGGTGGTTCAGACTTACCTGGAGCAGATCAACATCTCATTTTCCCTGAATCAAATTTTCTATATACCTGCTTTAGCCAAATTGAGGTATTTTTAAATGAAACATCTCTAGGAGCATCATCCGCGAGTTATCCATACAGAAGTTATATAGAACATTTACTGAATTATTCCGATGATGCAAAACAGTCCCATCTCCAATCTTGTGGATTTTACAGCTTTAAAGATGCTGAAAATCATCGACTTAAATGCGCTAAAAACAGATACAATGTCTATGAATATTATGGGCGAATAAATGGGGATATATTCTCCCAAGAAAGGCTTATATTACCCAACGTGGACACCCGTGTTCGGCTCGTAAGAGCTGCCGCACCATTTGCACTTGGAATATTGAGTGCGTCAAATGCTACATCTGCTGCCCCAAAACCAACATTTCAGTTATTAGACGCCTTTTTATATGTAAGAAAAGTGAAATTGGCCCCTCAGAAACATTTACAGATTGAGAAATCTCTTCTTGAGACTACTGCGAAATATCCAATAAGAAGAATCGAGACTAAAATTTTTAATTTCACACAAGGATTATCAAATATTAATATTTCGAATATAGTCAATGGAAGTCTTCCACAGAAAGTTATTGTAGGGATTGTAGAACATGAAGCATTTTCTGGTCATTATAAAAAGTCTCCTTTTAAATTCACTCATTTTGGACTTAGGGCCATCAGTTTACATGTAAACGGTCAACCATTCGGCCGAAGTTATGAGATGATGTAAAGTGGGGAGAGCCCCTTATGTTCACGACCATTTTATGATTTAATCTCGAATACTGTGTCTTGTGGGGATAACGGTACAGGCATTGATTTGAAATCTTATGTCGAGAATAGTAACTTGTATGCTTATGATCTTACACCCGATCTTTCAGCTTGTAATGCTTTTCATCTCAACATTGTAAGAAAAGGCACTTTGGGAATAAGTTTAACTTTTGACAAAGCATTGACCTCTCCTATCTCGGTCCTGGTATATTTGGAGCATCCTCAACTGATTGAGATTGATCGTGTAAGAAACATTATCTTGAATTATTAAAGATGAATGAAGAAGAAATTTTAAACGTTTTTAAAAATGAAAAAAGATTTTTAGGCGTGTTTGCCTGTGACGAGCTCGCCTCAGTGAAATTAGAAATAGATTCAGGACTTATCTTCAACACCTCACCTCGAATTGTCAACAGTGGTTATTGGATCTCAGATTTATAAAAATAAAAATAATGATGTTTACTTTTTGGATTCATTAAATTTTGATTTTATGTTAGACCATTCTGATGTGACTCGCTTTTTTAAATATAATAATATTCATCATGTAAAGAAGATGTGCTTTCCTGTACAATCCTCTTCTTCTAAATTGTGTGGAATATACTGTATTTATTTTATAAAATGTTTTTTAAAAATAAAATCTTTTAATGAGATTATAAATATATTTAATATTAAAAATTTGTATATGAACGATTTTATTATCACTGATTACGTAATAAATGAAATAAATTAGTCAGGTGTTTACATTTTTCCTTTTGATTTTATATATATATATATATATATATATATATATATATATATATATATATATATATATATATATATATATATATATATATATATATATATATATATATATATATATATATATATATATATATATCAGAAATTATTCTTCGGAAAAAACATCTGTGTATTGTCTTTGGAATTTAAAATATTTTGGGGGATGGGGAAAAAAGATTATCTTTTTTTCAGAGATTATAAGGTCGAGCATTTTTTCCAAAGTCACCGTATATATATATATATATATATATATATATATATATATATATATATATATATATATATATATATATATATATATATATATATATATATATATATATATATATATATATATATATATATATATATATATATATATGAAATATAAATAAATAAAAAAAAAAAAAAAAAATACGAGTAAAAATTTATTTTTCACGGAAGAAGCATAGAGTCTTCTCTTTAGCATAGTGGTAAAAGCCTCGACCCTCCGACGAAAAAAGTTGGGTGTTCAAGCCTGCTTTTCATAAGTTTTTTCGTTCAAAAGAAAAAAGGAAATGTATTTATTATTATTATTTATTATTTATTATTATTATTTATTATTATTATTATTATTATTATTATTATTATTATTATTATTATTATTATTATTATTATTTTTAAAATACAAAGTTTGAAAAAAAATATAAGCTTTTATATATATATTATGGTTTCTATGGTAACTCATATCTAAATTTTTTCCGTTTAAAGTAAAAAAGACTCTCTCTTAAAATAATTTTGGTAATTTATTATTATTTTTATTATTATTATTATTATTATTTTTATTATTATTATATTCAAAATAAAATTATTATCATGTTTTCTTAGAAAAAATACAAAATAATAGTTTCTCTTAAAATATTGGATAAAAGAAAATGTATTTTTAAAAGAAAACTTGATTCTCTCCCAGAGTAAAAAACGCCAACTAAATTATTATTATTATTATTATTATTATTATTATTATTATTATTATTATTATTATTATTATTATTATTATTATTATTATTATTATTATTATTATTATTATTATTATTATTATATTTTAAAATACAAAGTTTGAAATAAATAAGTGAAAAAAAATATATATGAAATATAACAAAAACTCGCAAAGTCGAAAAAAAAAAAAAAAAATACGCGTAAATAAATTTATTTTCTCGGAAGAACTGAGAAGGCCTCCTTAGCGAAGTGGTAAACTCACGGAACGTCTCTCGTAGAGTCGAGAGTTCAAGCCCGCTTTTTCAGAATTTTTATCGTTCAAAGGAAATGTATTTATTATTATTATTATTATTATTATTATTATTATTATTATTATTATTATTATTATTATTTTAAATACAAAGTTTGAAATATATATTAAATAAATGAAAAAAATATAAGCTTATATATATATATATATATATATATATATATATATATATATATATATATATATATATATATATATATATATATATATATATATATATATATATATATATATATATATATATATATATATATATATGGTTTCTATGGTAACAACAACAACAACAAATGTATGGGCCTAACGCGTGCGCGCGCGCATCCGAATAAACCACGAATATCCGGGGCGGCCGCGGTCCGTCGCGAAGGGTCACCCAACCCCCCCTCCTCCCCCCCCGCGAATATAAAAGAAAAAACATCAAAGTCTACCTCATAATAACAAAAGTCGAAAAAAATTTGAAGGGATAAATACAACAATTCGTTTTTTCTATACCAAGTTCGTCTTAGCGCAATGGTAGAAGTCATCGGATTTTAAAACCAAGAGACCCGGGTTCGAAATCCCCATTTCTGAAGTTTTAGTTGTGCTCGTTCTCGTTCGTTCCTCTCTGGAAATTTCGAAGTAAGAGGATGAAGTGACGTCATGATCAAATGGAAGACGGTGATTGGTCGGAAAATAGCAGGCAGAATACCAAACTGTGATGTCATCAATCTCATACAAGACTCTGATTGGTTGAAGTAGAAGGCAAAAATAGAAGGATGTGACGTCAACAATCTTATACAAGAAAACAATCTGTGATGTCATCACCTTAGAAGAAACAAATGAAAGACTATGATTGGACGGATGAACTTTAAGAATAGAAGGCAGAGTAGAAGGCTATGACGTCATTACCTTACATGAAATAAAACTGTGACGTCACAACCCTCATAAGATACAAAAATACCCTCAACCTAGAACGTCAGGCACGCGCAGGCGGAAACATCAAAGGAAAAGCCGACGGCAAATCAAAAGGGTTAAACAGGTAAGATTAATTAAAATAACATGATTACATCAAAGATAAAAAGATCAACATGAAGATAAGACGGATTATCTGATTAAAAACAACTCACAAAGGTACGTGAAGTCCCCTCGGGGGGCAATTTCCCCTCAGGGGGGGGCGGAGACCCCCAAAAAGGGCTCAGGAAAGAAGCTGGTTTCCCCTCAGGTGACGTCATGGTTTCCCCTCGCCTGCCTTCAATGTTCTTCACTTACTACTATTATGACTAATAAGGAAAAGACACAAAAGTCTCAAACCCAACTACAAACATGGGGAAAAAAAGTGTTATAAAAGAAGTTATATATAAAAAAAGACTCCGGCGTGAAACGTACGTGAAACGTACGTGAAACACAAAGACTCAAGTCATGAAACATGCAATCAACTTTAAAGGTCTTTTTATTTTTAATTGTAGGTTTCATGAATAGGGGGAATAAAACTCTCTTCTGTGAGGATGTGAGAATTGATTTGGTGAGAGCTGAGGACTTGCACGATTTTTTAAGTGGTAGAAACTATTATTATGTTAAAGGGGGAAAAAATCCCCGAATGTATTTGGGGAAATAAACGAATTGTGTAAGGGAAGGTAGACATAAAGAGAAATAATAATAATAATAATAATAATAATAATAATAATAATAATAATAATAATAATAATAATAATAATAATAATAATAATAATAAAATAATAATAAATAATAATAATAATAATAATAATAATAATAATAATAATAATAATAATAATAATAATAATAATAATAATAATAATAATAATAATAATAATAATAATAATTGATAATATAATATATATATATATATATATATATATATATATATATATATATATATATATATATATATATATATATATATTATATATATATATATATATATATATATATATATATATATATATATATATATATATATATATATATATATATATATATATATATATATATATATATATATATATATATATATATATATATATATATATATATATATATATATATATATATATATATATATATATATATATATATATATATATATATATATATTATATATATATATATATATATATATATATTATATATATATATATATATATATATAATATATATATATATATATATATATATATATATATATATATATATATATATATATATATATATATATATATATATATATATATATATATATATATATATATATATATATATATATATATATATATATATATATATATATATATATATATATATATATATATATATATATATATATATATATATATATATATATATATATATATATATACTATATATATATATATATATATATATTATATATATATATATATATATATATATATATATATATATATATATATATATATATATATATATATATATATATATATATTATATATATATATATATATATATATATATATATATATATATATATACAGTTTATTATATATAATATTAGTTGACAATTTTACAGGAGAATATGAATATAAATGAATTTGCTTAATTAAATATAAATAGTTTTAAATACTTAATATTTTATATTTTTCTTGTTCTTTTAATATTACTTGGTTTATGATTTTTCAAAAATTGCAAAATTGGGAGTAATTAATAATTTAATAATTAAAGTAACATTTATAAAAAATATGTTATAATTAATTAATATATTAATGCCAATAATATATTTCATGTCTAATTTTTAATTGAATTTTTTTTTTTTTTTTTTAACAAAGAAAAAAAAAAAAAATAAAAAAAAAAAAAAAACTTCTTAAAAAAAAAAAAAAAAAAAATTAAATTAAAAATGAAAAAAATTAACGAAAAAAAAGAAAAAAAAGGAAAAAAATGAAAAAATAATTAAAAAAATGAAAAATATTAAAAAAAAAAAAATTAAAAAATGAAAAAAAAGTACCAAAATATTTACTAAAATTTTGTCAGATTTTCATATTTTATTAGCAATACTTTATCAAAGGAATTTTTATACTTTCATAATCTAAAGAACATAAAAATTAAACAAAGTATTGATAGCGTGGATTGTGTTTATTATTTCTAAGGTTGTTATTCAATTAAAACTGAAATGTTTTGCCAAACAAATTCTATAAAAGTATTTTGCACACACCACACACACATATATACACTATACATATATATATATAATATATATATATATTATATATATATATATATATATATATATATATATATATATATATATATATATATATATATATATATATATATATATATATATATATATATATTATATATATATATATATATATATATTATATATATATATATATATATATATATATATATATATATATATATATATATATATATATATATATATATATATATATATATATATATATATATATATATATAGAGAGAGAGAGAGAGAGAGAGAGATAGGAAAACAAAAGTTATGCCGTAGTTTAAATTTCGATATGCTGGGATTAACTATATTTTAAAGTGTGTTAGAAAAAGGAATTGAAAGTGACAAGCGTAATGAGTGCTCCAGACTTCGTCAGTAAAGAATGTAAATGAAAAAGCATCATATTAGATTCTGCAACGAGAGAAATGGAGGGAGAAAACATGAGACTGAGTGGAAAGTCGCATCACATGATCTCTCTTCAAAGGAAGCGCTATGTGACTAAAAACTTCAGACGAACAGTGTTCATTGTAGTAGTGATAGTATGAGAATAGTGATGGATTGGGGCAGAGAAAACAAGGTCGTTTTCAATGCCTCACAAACTCAATTCCTCCATCTTTCTATTCGACACAATCTTCCTCACAATTATAACATCTTTGAAACTCAACTCAAATATTTATCTTTCCTTTATATTCTCGGTGTTTCTTTCTCTCGTGATCTTTCTTGGAATAATCACATTACTCTCTTTCTAAACAACTTCTAAGAGGTGCCTTTGTGAGTTTTTTTTGCCACCCCAGTTGCTTGCTCTTTATAGGGGTGTTGTTCCCCCCTGTATGGAGTACGCCTTGCACATCTGGGGTGGTTCCACATATACAGCTCTTCTTGAAAAGGTGGAGCATAAGGCTTTTCGTTTTATAAATTCTTTTCCTCTTACTAACTCTCTCGAATGTTTTTCTTTCCGTTGAATTGTTGCGTCACTCTCTCTATAATATCACTATTACAACGGACACTGCTCTTCTGAACTCTCACGTCACATACCTCCTCCATTGAGAAGGGCTCGTGAGATACGCCTTTCTACACAGTCTCATCCTTTCTCTGTACAACTCTCCAACCCCAGACTGTACCGATATGCTCAATCTTACATGTACTGGTAAAGTCTGAAACACACTCCCTTTATCTGTTTTCTCAACTGACTTTGACTTGCTCACTTTTAAACCCCGTGTTTCGGGTCACGTCGGCCATTAGTGACCAGATTTCCAACTATTCCTCAATTCTGGTGAAAATGGTACGCCAGGCCTTTGCCCCCAGAGATATTACATATATACTATATATATATATATATATATATATATATATATATATATATATATATATATATATATATATATATATATATATATATATATTATATATATATATATATATATATATATATATATAAATGGGTGTGGGGCGTCTATTGTGTGAAAAAAGAAAGAAGAAGAAAGAAGGAAGAAGAAGAAGAAGAAGAAGAAGAAGAAGAAGAAGAAGAAGAAGAAGAAGAAGAAGAAGAAGAAGAAGAAGAAGAAGAACTACAGAACTACAGAACTCTGACTAGCAAAGACTTTACAGTCCAATCCAGGATAGTCTGTTAAATAATCACTATTCGTCAAGACACTATAAATACAGCTCCCGGATTTCTTAATAGAGTTATATTTTGCGTTACTTAAATGATTTCATCATTTCTTGTTTACGAAGAAGAAGAAGAAGAAGTGAGTGAGAGAGAGAGAGAGAGAGAGAGAGAGAGAGAGAGAGAGAGAGAGAGAGAGAAGAGAGAGAGAGAGAGAGAGAGAGAGAGAGAGAGAGAGAGAGAGAGAAAGGAATGAGATATTTTTTTATTAGCGTAAAGCATCCTGGTGGAATGAATGCATTCAAGACACGCAAATTATACATTCCATTACAACTTCAAATTTAACTAATGAGCTTTTTATTTATTAATATTTATATATTAAGGTAAAAAAAAATTCTTTTTGATGGTCTTTCGATATTCTAAATTCCTGGATAAGTAAAGATGAAAAAAAGTTCTCTATAACGAAAAAATAGCATATTTACTGCATCCTGAAACAGAATGAAGCAACTCTTTTAAGGTTGCTAATATATATATATATATATATATATATATATATATATATATATATATATATATATATATATATATATATATATATATATATATATATATATATATATATATATATATATATATATATATATAATGTAAAAACGAATATATAATACATCAAACTGCAAATTGGCGAAGAAAATTTAGGCAATTCAATTAATATGATAAGAATGGATTTAATTTTAATTTATTTTAATTCTTTTCTCTTCTGAAGAGCTGTACATCTTTCAGTCTCATTTTTTACAGCAAAAGACTTTTCGTCACTAACGCACTAACGCAGCTTTTTCATTACCCCCTTATATATATATATATATATATATATATATATATATATATATATATATATATATATATATATATATATATATATATAATATATATATATATATATATATATATATATATATATATATATATATATATATATATATATATATATATATATATATAGGGATGGAGCGATACCAAAATTTTTACCGATACCGATACCGATACCGATACCTAAAAATTACCAGATACCGATACCGATACCGATACCGGTATCGGTATTGGAAAATATGCCGATACTACTACCGATACCGATACTACTTACTCTTATCCAAAATTTTGCCGATACCGATACCGATACTGAAAAGGTCGATACCGATACCGATACCGATACCGGTATCGGAAAATATGCCGATACTTGCCGATACCGATACCGATACCGATACTTCACTCCATCCCTATATATATATATATATATATATATATATATATATATATATATATATATATATATATATATATATATATATATATATATATATATATATATATATATATATATATATATATATATATATATATATATTATATATATATATATATATATATATATTATATATATATATATATATATATATATATATATATAAATATATATATATATATATATATATATATATAATATATAAATATTATAATATATATATATATATATATATATATATATATATATATATATAAATAATATATACTATAATAATATTAAATATTAAAATTAAAAAAATTATTTATTAAAAAAATAAAAAAAAAAAAAAAAAAAAAAAAAAAAAAAAAAAAAACATTAATTAAAAAAAAAAAAAAAAAGTAATACATAATCAGCAAGTCGAATTCTTTTTTTATTTTATTTTACGATAAACCAATAATAAAAAACATAAAACGATAAACCATTTGCATTGATTTTGTTGATTTAAGTCTAATCAACAGTTTATCAACACTCATATTTATTATAAACACTTTTGTTTGAAGATTTTTATATTTTTATTTTTATTTTTCATTTTTTTTTCAAATTTTTTTTTACAGTATGTTGATTTGATTATGTTTAGATTTAAATTTATTGTACTTACATTGAGATTGGAATGGTACTAAAAAAAAGCATATATATATATATATATATATATATATATATATATATATATATAATATATATATATTATATATATATATATATATATAATATATATATATATATATATATATATATATATATATATATATATATATATTATATATATATATATATATATATATATATATATATATATATATATATATATATATATATATATATATATATATATATATATATATATATATATATATATATATATATATATATATATATATATATATAATATATAATATATATAATATATATATATATATATATATATATATAATATATATATATATATATATATATAATTAGGTTATCACATCCTTCAGATCCTTAAAATTGTAAACCCAGAAAGAGAGGAGAGAGAGAGAGAGAGAGAGAGAGGAGAGAGAGAGAGAAGAAGAGAGAGAGAGAGAGAGAGAGAGGAGAGACTTATTGCATTACATGATGTTCAAACAACACTGAAAGTAGATCAAATACTAACTTTGATCAAGATCTAAAGAGTTTTCTTAATAGAATTCTTCCCTTTGCTACATATATATATATATATATATATATATATATATATATATATATATATATATATATATATATATATATATATATATATATATATATATATATATATATATATATATATATATATATATATATATATATATATATTATATATATATATTATTATAATAATAATTTTTTGAAAAAAAAAAAAAAAAAAAAAAAAAAAAAAAATTAAAAAAACAAAAAAAAACAAAAAAGAATATGAAAAATTATTCAAGAGTAATTATAATTTAATCGTTATTTGTTTAAAGGATTCCTCACGACTCCCTCAAATTATCGATATCCTTAATTATAATTAGGAAATAATAGTACTTTAAGTAGCTAACTTCGAATACACAAACACACACATAAATATATATATATATATATATATATATATATATATATATATATATATATATATATATATATATATATATATATATATATATATATATATATATATATATATATATATATATATATATGATGGAACTTCAAGAAAAACATTTACTGTGGTGAATATTAAAATAGTATAAATGATGATTTCAGAGAGTGTAGAAAAGGAGAAAATGTACTCTACTTTCTAGTTTAGATAATCGAAGAATTTAGGAGATTCATTAAAATCAAGAACGTTATAAACAGAACATGTGAAAATTGGTTTTGAATTGGCAAAAGAGCTAAACCCACATGGTGCAATATTCCAAAGACTCCAAATTAAAGACTCATACACAAGCATCGTTGGAGCACATGTACAACAACCACATTTTGCTAGAAACTTGAAGATAGAGACAATAAGTGGAAACTGAGAAGGTTTGACTGTCGTACCTCTCAAGAACCTGAGTTTGGGTCAAGAACAAGAGGTGAAGTCTTGAAGATGGGCAGTTGTGTTCAACAAAATGGGAAATTAAAATATAGATAAAAACCGCGAAAATTGGAGACTGTTAAAATTAACCACAGTAAGTTGGCAACGAAGTCTTGGAGGTGCTAACCTCATAACATGAGGACACCAATTCTTAAGTGAAGATAAGATGAAGGGTCAATGAGGGGCATTGCTTAGATGCTGCCCTTCAAGTCATCTCCGAACGCAGTTTATATATCACTATTTTAAATCGCATTTTAAAGACAAAGTTTGAGTATGTGTTTGTAAGTCTGAGTGGGACATGAAAAGAAGGGGAAGAAGGTGTGGAGGGTGAAGCAGTTTAGTGTAAGAATGATGTTACGCTAGAGATACTCAGGAAAGATGAAATTTGAAACGCACTAACAGAGGGCAACTGAGGGCTGAGGGAAACACCAACCAAATTGGATAAATAATGGATAAAGCCCAACAGCGAGAATCGTCACTCACAATTTCGAACCCCGCTGCATCCTCATATATATATATATATATATATATATATATATATATATATA